>NW_018921246.1:312680-342852 GCF_002207925.1 Prunus avium
CAATTGCTCCCTGTGGCAATTCGTTTTGTTTTGGAGAAGCCTGCAAGGTATGCAATAACTCGTTTGTGCTTCTTCTTCAATGCTATATGTGCAAAGATGGTTGATGTTTCCAAGCTAGATAAGTTGGAAGAAGATGTAGTAGTTACTTTGTGTTTGCTTGAAAAATACTTTCGACCTTCATTCTTCGATATCATGGTTCATCTAGTGGTACATCTTGTTAGAGAAGTTCGTCTATGTGGGCCAGTTTATTTTAGATGGATGTATCCGTTCGAAAGATATATGAAAGTTCTAAAGGGGTATGTTCATAACCGTACTCATCCCGAAGGTTGCATTGCTGAGCGTTATATAGCTGAAGAAGCTGTAGAATATTGCACTGAACATTTATCTTATATTAGTACAATTGGAGTGCCATCAAGTCAGAAGATATGAGTTTCAAAGCCATTATCAGGTTGCACAGTGATCTTAGTTGATCGGGACCTGTTGAACCAAGTACATCTATATGTCTTGGAGAATACGGAGGAAGTCCTACCTTATCTCGAGTATGAGTTTTATTCTTTAAGTTTCCATTTTAAATTATTCCTTATGTTTATCTTATATGTTTGGGACCGTAATGCTTGAATTTTTTGTGTCATGTAGGGAACATATGATCCACATCAAGGCCGTTTATCCAAAATTTAGAAAGAGAACAAAGTGGTTGCAAGATAAGCACAATAGCACTTTCATTCAATGGCTACACTTCAAGGTATATGTTATTCAATAACATATTGGACTTTTAATTTTCTTCTTTCTATGTTAGATTGAATTAAGATATGATTAATTTGCAGGTTCAAAGTGAACTTGATGAGGGAGGCAATCATGGGGTATCAGAAAATTTAAGGTGGCTAGTAGCTGGTCCAAACATGGCAGTGCCATTATATAGGAGCTATCTTATTAAATGTGTTAAATTTAACATCAAGGCACAAGATGATGTGTGGACAGTTCAAAATAGTGGAGTTTATTTACTTTCACATACCATGCAAGTTGCTAGTGCCAAGGATAAACACCCAATTCTCTCAAATATGGGTTTTTATGGTGTCATTCACGAAATTTGGGACCTTGACTACCAAAAGTTTACAATCCCAGTCTTTAGGTGGGATTGGATAGATAGTATTTCCGGCCTTGTAGTCGACGAACTTGGATTTACCCTTGTAGATTTGAGTAAAATTGGCCATAGGAATGACCAATTTGTTTTGGCTTCTCAAGTCAAACAAGTATTTTTTGTTGACGACCCGATGCATCATGGTTGGTCGGTAGTGTTATCAGCGCCTAATAGAGAATATAATGATGATGTTATTGGTGATGATGTCTTAGGTGATGTGAGAATTGAGTGTGAGCCATTTACTAGAGGGATGCCAAATGTTGACACATTTGATGAACTAGTGGGTGAGTTTGGGAGTCAAAATATTCGAGATGGGTGTGAAGATATATGGATTGAATGATGCTCTTGTAATTTATGAAATTATTTATGCCCTAAACAGCACTACTGTATGACATTAATTTTGTAATAAATTGTAATGTGTTTTCTTCACTTTCATTATGCAGGTTTTGGACACAAAACAATCAGTACATAAAATACTGGTTCAGTATTATAAAACGACGGTCCTTATAAAACTGTGAAAAACAGACGTCTGTTGTCATAAAATTGTCAATAAAAAACGACGTTTTGGAGCATTCAACGACGACATTGAATTTACCGACGTCTAAAAGGACAGATATCACGTCGGCGAAGGATAAAGAGCCGACATGTAATTACAAATAACACGACTTCAGTAAAATAATACCGACGTCTAAAAGGACAGATATCCAACCTGAACGTTACAAAAGACGACGTCTTGGATGGATTAGACGACTATTATTTTACTAAAGACGACGTATAAATGGAGAAACACGGCTGTCTTTTACATAATCACGACGTTGTATATAATATACTACGTCGTTTATAGAAATAAATATGTCGTAAGTCATTAGCCTAACATATTTTCCACGTCGGTTATGTAAATATATAAGACGTAGTAAATATTAATAACGTCGTATTTTATTTATTTAAAGACGTAGTATATATATACACACGACTTTGTTTGTATAAAATTGGTCGTCTATTCTTCTCCATGAAAATTTTTTGGTTCATTTTTCAGTATACAGACGTCGGTTTTTTTTTGTAAATGACGTTGTTTATTACAACAACGACGATGATTTACCTTAACCGCTATTTCTACATCAATATTAATGGAAAAACTGAAGTAACAATACTATTTCACGACGGTTATATAAATATATTGGACGTCGTATGGTTTAATAACGTCATATTTTATTTATTTAAAGACGTAGTGTTTTCTTTTACACGACGGACATTGTATAAAATAGGTCGTCTATTCTTCTCCATGACAATTTTTTTGGTTCATTTATCAGCGTACAAACGTCGGTTGTTTTTTTAAATGACGTTATTTGTTACAACAACGTCGGTGATTTACCCTAACCGCTATTTCCACGTCAATATTAATGGAAAAAACGAAGTGGCAATACTATTGCACGACGGTTATATAAATATATTGGACGTCGTATGTTTTAATAACGTCACATTTTATTTATTTAAAGACGTATTGTATTATTGTACACGACGTTTGTTGTATAAAATAGGTCGTCTATTCTTCTCCAAGACAATTTTTTTGTTCATTTTTCAGTGTACAGACGTCGGTTGTTTTTGTAGATGACGTTGTTTGTTACAACAACGACGGTGATTTACCCTAACCGCTATTTCCACGTCAATATTAATGGAAAAAACGAAGTGGCATTACTATTGCACGACGGTTATATAAATATATTAGACGTCGTATGATTTAATAACGTCATATTTTATTTATTTAAAGACGTATTGTATTCTTTTATACGACGTATGTTGTATAAAATAGGTCGTCTATTCTTCTCTTGGACAATTTTTTGGTTCATTTTTCAGTGTACAGACGTCGGTTTTGTTTTGTAATTGACGTTGTTTGTTACAACAACGACGGTGATTTACCCTAACCGCTATTTCCACGTCAATATTAATGGAAAAAACGAAGTGGCATTACTATTGCACGACAGTTATATAAATATATTAGACGTCGTATGATTTAATAACGTCATATTTTATTTATTTAAAGACGTATTGTATTATTGTACACGACGTTTGTTGTATAAAATAGGTCGTCTATTCTTCTCCAAGACAATTTTTTACAGACGTCGGTTGTTTTTTTGTTAATGACGTTGTTTGTCATAACAACGACGGTGATTTCGCGTCGTGGTTTTACTTTGCAAAAGACGTCGATCGATTTTACGACGGTTTGAAAACCAAAGTCACGACGGTGAATTCCCGTCGTCTTTTGCCTTTTTTTTGTAGTGTGTGAAAACCCTTTGAAAAACCATGCAACCCTTAAGACGTGATGTTCATCTTAAGTGAAATTACAATTATTAATCACAAGAAGCCAGCGTCAATTTTAGGGAACCTTCCGACCAAAATTGCATGCAATTACTTTTCTAAAGATCCTAATGGTGATCAGGCCTTAAGACAATTAGATAGTTTAAAATAGTGATTAACAATTCAAAGTATGCATGCAATTAAATAAAAATTAAATATTCATGCTAAGGTTCAAGGCTTCACCCTAGCAAAATAAAATTAGTTACGCATATTCATAACTGAAATCATGAAAAATATCATTAAGAAAGAAAATAATGAAAACACCTTTAAAGTCGCAAAAACTCCAAAACCCTAACAATTGCTCTCCATAATGTCACGTTCAAAAACCAAAAAGAAGTCCAAAGATTACTATAAAAAAGAACTTAAATACCTCCTACAAACAAGCTGCCCACGTCCAGCTTTTCTATCCCCACAAGGAAACTAAATAAAATAAAATAATAACAGGACATAAAGTCCAAATTGGACTAGGAGAATCTGCCCACAATCTGCCCAGCCACGTTTTGGGCTCAAATCTCCTCCAAATCTGGCCCAAGATAGCTTGTTTTAAAGATAAAAATATTCTGAACACATCTCCAGAAGGCCATGAACCCATCTGAGGTCAGCTTGGGCTCTAAAAACGCAATAAAAGCCCCAAAACGTCACTATTCCAGCACCACGCACTGCTCCTTTATTTTATTGCCAGAGAATAACTGCTTGGTAGAAAAATCTGAAATTTTGATACGATCAAGCTAAGTGGCTCACGAATGTCCTCCAACTAGAATTACTCCAAAATTCGTCCATTTGATTATGTTTTGCTCCAAAGGAAGTCGAAAGTCCTATATTGGAAATATAATTCAAAGTATCAAAATTCTTCCAAAATATCAACCAAAATATGCTAAGAATGGGGTTAAATAAATAATATAAAATATACCCATCAAGTACATAACTGCTTCGGAAGCAGCAACGAAAGCGATTTGGATGGGGAAGTCCATTACTGAACTTGGAGTGGTGCCAAGCATTGAGTCACCAGTCATTTTATACTGTGACAACAATGGGGATATAGCACAAGCCAAGGAACCAAGGTCTCATCAAAGATCCAAGCACATTCAGAGGCGCTATCACTTAATCAGGGAATATATTGCTAATGGAGATATTAGCGTGCTTAAGGTGGCTTCGGCAGACAATATAACAGATCCACTCACAAAGCCTATGAGTCAGCTTTATCTAGACCGACATATGGAGAAGATGGAAATTAGATACATGTTAGATTGGCTTTAAAGTGCAAGTAGGAGATTGTTAGAAATATGCCCTTAAAGCCAACTAATTATGAAATAGTTAGAGTTAAGGACATCTTTGATAAAAGACATATTATGTTATCAATGGGTAACAAAGGTTGTTTTATACATTAAATCATCCTATATTATCTTTCAATATGTAGAACAACCACAGTCCAAGGAATACACAAGTGGATATGAGAGCTATGTAATGAGATTGCATACATGGAGACTTCTCATCATCCCTAAATCCTGAATATGTTCCCGGACATAGAAATATTGATTGGGCGTTAATATTCCACAAAGACCAGTACACAGAATATCGTCTCTATATGTAGGGAATGGCAAGGTCTCCAGTCATTAAGTGTGGAGACACATCAATATGTGTGTAGGTGCTTGTAGAAGAAAAAGTACACTGAGCGCGATCCAACACATGAGTTACAGCATGGAAGTCTTTACTCACATGTCAAGCTGGAACTCATAAATTGCAATGGTGCAAACTAATCCTTAGACCTGAGGCATCATAGATGTTTTGTGGCCATGTTGTTAATCTTTGAGGTTACTATACGGTCATGCTGAATGAGGCATAGCTTAAAAGGTGCTCATCAAGATTCTCAATAGAGTCATGGAAGCAAATGAATGTGCAACAAGGAATCTCTACTCTCAGTAAAGGAGAGAGAATACTCCAAGTTATGATCAGTCAAATCTCTGCGTAGAGTAATGGATAAGACTTGAAAGAATAAGTCTTCAAATCTTACCAGGATAATCATATAAAAGGAATGATTCATTTTAGGATATTGACAATCGGATTCCATGATCTAATAATGTGAATAAGGAGTATTGACATAAGGATTCAATCGGATTCTCTACAATCCACTCTCATTCCATAATCTCATTACCAACAAACCCATGTACCCCACACATAGCCAAATATAGATAGAAATTCTCAAGAAAAGCATATATCAATTCAATATAATCAAAATCTGCAAAGTCCAAATATACTTCCAATAATTTCATAAAAATATTATATTAAAAAATAATTCAAAGAACTCATTATGCATAATTTTCCATCTTTAAAAATAATGAATATTATTTAAAACAAAGTCCACTCACAAATAGTCCCACGCTGCTTGACCTTGAGAGGGTCCCGCCTTCTGTGCACACTGGGTCGGAGTACCTATTTAAAGACACAAGGACTAGATTAAGATAAAGCGCTTCAAACGAGAACTTTAAAATAAATTCCTAATTTTTCCCGGGATTCAAAGTTTGTGAATGACGAATGAGGAGTTTCTAAGGTCCAACTACGTGTTTCAAATGGTGGAATAACCTTGAAAGACGCTAGTCGACTGAGTGGTCAAACTTTCCAAATTTGGTCAACCTGGCCCGTGGGCCCATTAGCTCTAATTTTCGATTCGAAAGTTCCTATGGGTCAACAAGGTTTATTAAACATGTCTTGCAAGTTTGGTCCGAATCAAATGGTTGGATCGCTCGTGATTGCACGATTTGACGGTTATCATTTTACGCAAACTTTAAGTCATTGAATCGGAGCATTCGGGACTCCGATTCTCGATTAGCGAATTCCTGGCGGCCTTGCTTCTCATAACAATGCTTCTAACCATGGTGGTTTGAAGGCCTCGGATGAAATTGATTGATGGAAAGGAAATAGATTACCTTGTTGAAATTTTTTAGAGCTTCGCTTTGAGTATATTTCGAACCTTTCAATGAAAGCACCAATTTGTGTTTGCAAATTTCCTCTCGGTAGATTGGGAGAAGATCCTCACACCTCTTAAATGCGTTCTTCCAAGATCCCCTACAAAATAAGAACGATTAATCAGAGAACACCAGTGTGGTGTTGGCCAAGGGCCATCCAATGCCTAAGTCATAACACGGTCTCAAGGAGATGCAAGTAATTCTGAAAGGAAATCAGTGTTCTCTCAGGGAGAGAGAGGGGGGTGGCATGAGAGCCAGAGAGAGAGTGGCGTGTAGCCTTCTTTAGGGTTTTGAAGAATTACCTCATTGTGGTGTAAATTTAACTTTATATAGCATCCTCACCTTGGGCCTTGTTTGGTATGATTTATGGGAAAATTATGGGTAGGGATTTCTAAAATCCCATAAAGCTATGAGAGAACAAATCATCTAGCCTATTGTTGTAAATTTTAGACAACCTGAAAAATGGAGATTATAAAGATTAGTCTAAACACAAATTATACTCGCAAGTGCACAAGGTCAATCGTAATATAGTATGGCAAATATGAGGTCATTCCCACGAGGATTGAGTTCAACTTCCAATTAGTCTAACCTAATTTACTTCACACAATACTTTAACTACTCTAATTATATAAACAAGAAATTAAACATGTAGCATACTCACGTAAACACATAAGGGGTTTTTGAAAGAATGATTTAATTAACAACGAAATTAAAAGACAAAACAAAATAAGTAGAAAGTCACGAAACACAGGGATGAGAAATTCAAATTGATAGAAGCACTAGGACAATGAATTCACCACTAGTAATCCGATCCAGCCTCTTATTCACCTACCTATTTGCTAACCATTTGATGTTGCTGCTTAGTTTTACTTTTTCATGAATTACCTATGGTATTTAGGCTAACTCGTATATTCCTACATGCAATTCGCCTATGGTATTTAGGTCAAATATCAACACATAGAAACTCATTAAGATTAGTGAAAACCTCGAACAAGCATGTAAACCCTAGGAGTATGGAATTTACCCTAGACGAATTACAAATCCTAATCACAAGAAGCAAGCCTCAAATTAAGTTTGGTATTTACTCTAATTTGCATCCGATTAACTTAATTAAAAGTCTAGATGGTGATCAAGCATCGAGATAATCAACCAAGTTATTAAGCACAGTGATTAAGAATCTAACAGCAAACGGCAATCAATAGATAGGTAAAATAAGAAAACTAGATTATCATACTAGGGCTACATCAAGCCCTAGAAAAAGAAAATTAGTTACACATAATCTTATAATTCGACATAAACAAAAACATAAGGAAGAAACAATCAAACTTAGCCAATTGCGGTACTCTTCCGGCGTCTCCAATTTCTCCTAGTCTTTGCATCCCCCTTCCTAAGGAGTTGTTTCTCATGCTTAAATAAAACACCACACGTCTATTCCTACCCTCGCTGGGCTTTTACAGCAGCCCAACAATAAAGAAAAACCTAATTGAAACATAAATCCAAAATGGGTAAGTAATTGACTCCTCTTCCTACTTGAACTGGGATAACACGTCAGTTACTTTCCATGCATGTTTGGGGTTGTTCCTCCTCCAAGGAAATTCGGGAAAAATATGTAAATTGTAGATTTTTGTCTTATCTTTCCATCCATATATCGCACACCTTGAGGAAAAATCAGGAAAGTCTTCAAATAGTCATTCTTCCACAGCAGCACAGTTTTGACGGGATTGCATCATATGCTGACTTAACTTCAAAGACTGCTATCATTGGCTGCTCCGAAAATTCTAGAAAAATTCCAAAATCATCTTCAAGATCTTAGCTTTCATCTCCAACTGGTCTCGTACTAAAACTCCACCAAAAAGTCATATTTCCATTGAAAACAAATTACTTGCTCTGGAAAGCTGAAAATTGAGAAAATAAAGTAATAAGTCCTTTTTAAATCAAATTCTCCTACAAAAACTAAGTATAAAGAGTACATAAATGTGTAAATTTAAGGACTTATCACCTATGCATATCAAATATGAAATCAAATAAAGCGAAAGTAAAAAAATAGCTAGAGATTCATGCAAGTCTCAACTTAGGCCCCAATCTTTATAGGTTTATGAAAGTTTGCACCGTTGACACTAATATCACATATTAAAGAGAGGATAGAAAGTGAGCTTACCCTTATAGCAAATCTTGAATTCAAAGTGGTATTCAAGTAGTAGAGGGAATGATCCTTTGGTTGTTGATTCTTCATTTTGTTCTCCAAATAGGCATAATGAGGTTGTCTCCCCAAAGTATCTTCACCAAGGTAGAATGAGAATAGGAGAATAAGGAACCAAGAGAAGAAAGGTGGTGCTAGCCTTTTCTTCTCTATGGTGGCCGGCCAAGGGAGACTAGGGAGGAGGCTGGTATTTTCCTCATTTCCTAAATGCCTAACATAAAACCCTAAGGAGGTGTTGTGTTATGGCTACGATTATACAAAGACATTGTCACACATGTGCCACTAAAGACCCATGTGCCGCAAGCTCCTCTCCTTTGGCCTTTTTGGGCTACTTTGGTGCACCACATTAATCTTATAATGTGTCACACATTGCCTAAGTCTATAAGGAACATTTCCTATAAATGTTTAAGTCATGCATGACCAAAACTAAAGTTCTATAACTTTAATTAATTCATTAAGCTAAATTAATTAGTTTAATTGATTTAACGACTTAACTAATTAAATCACTAACTTGTCTAACAAGTATTGGTCTTAGTCAACCTTTTGTTGACTGTGTCAAGTCTCGGGTCAATAGTTTGACGTTTGATTTTGACTTTGACTTTGACCAAACTGCAAAATCATTTATTCTCTTTTCAATTCTCGATCTATATATTTTCGGTGTGCGATCTTATAGGTTCTAATTAGTGAGGCAGTGGGTAAGAATGATTACTTATACCCCGATTCTGAATTGTATCCCTTTATACAATTCTCCCTATTGGCGAAGGCTAATTGTAATTAGTCCTTACAAGGCTTCCACAAACCATGAGTGACACCTAGCAGTATGTCATGGCTACCCAAGCTAAATAGAATTCATTTGGAGAACGTAGTTAGTTTGGGATTACAATGCAATTCGATCCTTCTCTGTTACAATACTCTATGTCGTGTTGTTGGGATATGGTTAACTTGTGTCAAATCCCTAACATGACATCTCTAGGTTATATGATTCACTTGGATGCAATTGCAAACGCTCTTGTTTCAATTCTCATCCTGTACTTTGGCCTAAATCCTAAACCTCTTCTTACTAAGAGAAGAGATTCTTTGTTATACATTCTCATGCCTCTGTGCATATGCTGAGTATCCTGAGGAACACCTTTAAGTCACATCCTTTTGATACGACTGTATGGTGCTCTCAAAGACAAACAACCCATACACAAGACAACTGTAAATGTCTCTGGTCTAAGGACTAATTTGCATTATCTAAGGGCATATATGAAAGGACCGAAATTCCACTTTGGAATCCTTGTCAAACCCTGTGCATGTCCAACACCTGGCAGGTGTCGGACACGAATGACCAAAAATACCCTTCTTGCCCCTAATCCCAAAAATTGCTCTAGGGTTTGACTTATATCGAAAAACCGCCAAAGTCTCCCTTGAAAAAGGCTCAAAACCCAAAAATGTACCTACACAACAAATTCAATTATTTCCCAAGCGTTCAGCAAGCACAAGGTATAAACCACACACAAATTAGCAAAAGTTTCAATGAGCTTCAGGCCCCCCTTTACCAACATAAGAAAGTCAACAAATCACTTTACAAAACTGAACATAACAAACAAATCATAAACTTGCGGCTGCACCTAGGTTAGCCTAGGTTGCCTACATACACGGACTGAGGGATCAAGCCATACGTAGTTCTTTCTACTATGAATCACAATTAGAATAGTACAGAAATATTCAAAGTGAAACCAACGATGAAATTCTAGAATCATTCCTTAACTTGATTTCAACACGTTATATAATTGAATATCATGCCATGAAATTATGTACCTAACTATTCAATTAGTATATCATTGTACATCCAAATATACTTGCATAACCAAGCCTTTTTATCTGAAAGCCATACCTGCAACCATCTGCATAGTGTCTATGTCCTGTAATCACCCACCAAGGGGTATATGGTAATACCATCAAATCCGAAGGCAATAGGGGAAGGGGAAACTAGCTAACCACCAATGTAGATAAGTCAGGCAGGTGGCTAGGGATCCTAGGCAACCCTATGCAAATAACTTGAGCAGGGTGGCGAAGAATATCCTTTAACTGTACCACACGTTGGTACTACACTATTCTCCACATAAATGTACCTCAAACATAATCCGTCAATTCCAAGTACCACACATGTGGCCACCTGTGTGATGCCTCCTTGCTGAACTCGGGGGACACGAGGTTTGCCTGAGGCTATTCCTCGTAGAACTTAGGGGACACATGGTCGCCCTGAGACACATTCTTTGCAGAACTTAAGGAGATATACTCAACCTAAGAACGCAAATCCTTGCAAAACTCAGGGAGATGTACTTGTTGGAAAAATTGGCTCGCATAAAGGATACAAGGTTTGAAAGACAGAACAGCAAGCGACCGGTCGCCAGTTTCAACCGACCGGTTGCTGGAGAACCTGCCTAAAAGCGACCGGTCGCATGGAGTTGGCGACTGGTCATTTTTTGGCAGAGTCGAAGTCTGGAGCAAAAGCATCTAGCGACCGGTAGCCAGCCTATAACGACCGGTCACCCAGAATGTGCTATTTCATTTTTTGGGAAATCTCAACTCCTCTGTCCGGGTGCTATCGCTTCCTACATACTTGCAATGTCATTTTAGGTCACTCCAGACTTAAATGAAAGGGGGCAAGTTGCTGGGAAGTTGAGGGAGCAATTAAAGGACAGTTGTTGACTTGTTTCAAAGAGTACCTACCCTATGGTTCTATATAGGTTGGCTGAACAAGCAGCCTATATTGTATAGCTTTTGGTCTGCCCAAGTGTGGTCCAAGTCAGGTAACCAAGGGCAGAACGTGGGAGGAAAGAAGAAGTCCTTTCTCAAGTCCAAAGGCTTGTCTATTAAAGGGGAAGAAGAAGCAAGACAAAGTGAGAGAGGAGAAGTAGCTGGAAACTAGTGAGTCAAGTAAAATAGAGAATTCTCAAGTGTATCAAGGTGTGAGCAAGGGTGTGAGAGAAACAGATTGTGAGGGTAGTGTTCTAAGGGGGTTTCTGTGTAAACTAAAGTTGTAACCTATCTTCATTAGTGAAATTTCACAAGGGGATCACCAAAGAGGATGTAGGCAAATTGCTGAACCTCTATAAACACTTGTGTCATTTGTGCTTGATTTATTTTGTGTGTGTGTGTGTAAGATTCATCCATCATTGAGTGCTGTCCAAAGTCCATCAACAACAAGGTCTAAAGGGGAGTGAGTTGGTTCTAATTCACAACAAGTGGTAGCAGTTCACGGCAGCTAAAGCAACCACAGGCAGCAAGCATGAAGGTGGAGTTAAAGCCTTTCACAAGTAAGGAGAACTTCACTCTTTGGCAACGAAGGATGAAGTCAGCTCTTACACAACAACATCTCTATGTTGTGTTGGCAGGCAAGGAGAAGAAGCCAACAAGCATGACAGATGATGAATGGGGTGTACTTGACGAGTTAGCTAGAGGAGCCATCGAAAACTACCTCTCCGATGAGGTACTCATCAATGTGATGAAGGATACATTGAAGCAAACATGGGAGAAGCTCGAAGAGATGTTTGCAAGGAAGTCGCTGTCCAACAAACTCTTCCTCCAGGAAGAACTCCTAAATCTTAAGATGGAGGAGGGAGGTAATCTAATGGAACATTTAAGTAGTTTCAATAGATGTGTTGCTGACTTGCAGAGAATGGATGTTAAGTATAGTCCGGAGGATAAGGCTCTTATGTTATTGACATCCTTACCTCCGTCCTATAAACACTTTCGAACCACACTTATGTTCGAGAAGGTTACTCTGGATTTTGAGCCTGTGGTGCAAGACATCATGACACACCATAGGATGGCCCAACGTTCAGGAGAAAACTCTCAAGGTGAAGGTCTAGTTGCTAAGACTGGGGAGAGAAGCCGTTCAAAGAGACGTGAAGGCAAGAAAGGCAACAGAGGAAAGTCCAAATCTAAGGCAAAAGAAGGTTGTTTCGAGTGTGGGTCAAAGAAGCATTGGAAAAAAGAATTGCCCCATATGGAAGGAGAAGAAGAACAAAAGAAAGAATGCAGCAAACACAGCTGAGGAAGTCAAAGAAAGTGATGGTGAGCTTTTATGTGTTAATAGAAATGTTAAAACTAATGCATTTGCTAATTCTTCAAGGTGTTCCTCTTCTTATTGGATTTTGGATTCCGGATGCTCAAACAAGGAGTGGTTTGACACATATGAAAAAGAAGAAGGTAGTGAAGTTATGATGGGGGATGGCTCAATTTGTAGAGTCAAAGGCACTGGTACAATCAAGGTGAAGATGCATGATGTGGCTATTAGGATGCTTGGAATGGTAAGGCACATTCCAAAGTTGCGTAAGAATCTCATTTCCCTTGGAACTCTTGATAAGAATGGTTATTCGTTTAAAGCTAATGGAGGGAAACTCATAATCTCAAAAGGTTCACTTGTGGTTATGAAGGGAGAGGTTCAACCTAATTGTCTATATAGATTGTGTGGTACAACAATTACAGGTGGAGCAGCTGTATCCACAAGCAAGGACTCGGAAGATGAAACTCAGCTTTGGCATTTGAGGCTAGGGCACATGAGTGAAAGGAGTATGCAGGAACTACACAACAGAAAGTTGTTGAAAGGTGTTCAAAGTTGCAAGCTTGAGTTCTGCAAATTTTGTATCATGTGAAAGCAATCGAAAGTAGCTTTCAAGTAGCGAAACAAAGAGGAAGGTAGCACAGGGGTGCTAGATTATATTCACACAGATGTATGGGGGCCATCACCGGTTAAATCAAAGGGTGGAGCTCGCTATTTTGTGACTTTCTTGGATGATTTTTCCAGGAAGGTTTGGGTCTACTTCATGAAGGAGAAATCTGAGGTCTTCACCAAATTCAAAGAGTGGAAGGCAGAAGTGGAGAACCTAACCGGAAGAAAGATCAAGATCCTAAAGAGTGACAATGGTGGTGAATATAAAGACAGCAAGTTCCTTGAGTTTTGCAGGAATGAAGGCATTAAGAGGCACTTTACCGTGAAGAAGACGCCCCAACAAAATGGAGCTGCGGAGAGGATGAATAGACCTCTCATGGAGCGTGAGAGATGTATAAGAATTCATGCAGGATTGCCCGAGTCATTTTGGGCAGAGTCAGTTAACCACGCTGCCTATTTGGTTAACCGATCGCCTTCAAGAAATCTTGAGTTCAAATGTGCAGAGGAGGTATGGTGTAATAAGTCAATTGATTATACTAATCTTAAGGTGTTTGGATGCAGTGCATATGCACTTATTCCTAGTGATGAAAGATCCAAGTTGAAGCCAAAGTCTCTTGAATGCATTTTCATCGGATTTGAGAGTGGGGTGAAGGGCTACAAGCTATGGGATCCAGTGAACCAAGTTCCACTCAAGAATTTGTCAAAGAAAACTTCACAAGAGCAGACAACTGAAGACGTTCAGGAGGAGGTGGAGTCTGACTTTGAGGAGGAAGATGCTGGGCAATAGCAACAACAAACTCAAGAAGAAGAAGAGGCTCAAGAACAGGTGGAGCCATCATCTATAGCTCAATCCAGGCCCAGGAGAACCATCAAACCACCTCAAAGGTTTGGATGGGAGAAGGATGCAGTTCACTATGCTTTGAATGCTAGTGAAGAAGAACCAACTACGTTCCAAGAGGCTGTTGAGAACAAGGAACGGAAAAGTTGGATGGAAGCTATGATGCAAGAGATGGAATCTCTACACCAAAACTCAGTTTGGGAGTTAATGATAAGTCCATATTTTACATATATTTTATGCCTCCTTTACTTATTTATTTGTTAATTTTCTTGGATTAAATTGTTGGGTTTAATGTATTTTGTGAGAATTTTGTAGTTGATCCCTAATTTACGGCAAGGATTAATTGGAGACAGAATATGTTTCTTAGAAGGCAATCAACCAGTCAAAGCTTAAAGGAGGAAGTTTGGTTAAATCCTTGTGGAATTTGGAGAAGCAATCAAAGAGCTATTGGGAAAGTTATTGGGAAACCTACTTTTGGTAGTATTTGATTGTAATTAGGTTAAGGATTTGTGTATTATAAATAGCATAGGGCTGGCCTCATAGAGGGGATCCATATTTTCACTACCCGAAAATACCCAATTCTTGCAAAAGAGAAATCCTGCTGCCGCCAGCCACCTCGGAGCTTTTTGGGAGTTTTCAAGTTCATCTTCATGTCTACCATCAACCACTATGTGATTCTCAATAAGTTTATCATGTTCTAATTTCCTTTTTTCTAGGGCTACGATGTAGCCTAGCCATGAATACCTTATTTCTGTGTTTATGTTAATTTGATATTATTTTCCATATTAAGTATCATTTACCGTTCTTAATGCTTTGAGTGCTTGATCACCACTTAATTGATTTGATGCTTGAGTTGATGATAGGAATATCCAACTTAGGATTTTGCTTCTAGTAATTGATACCACAGGTTACTTGAGTGAACTGAAAGGTTAATCGTGGCTTGTGTGATTTCCTTAAATTTCCATAGAGCTTAACGGGTTTCTACTTCTTAGTTCTTCATCTAGACATAGAGTGGGACGGTTGTAGGAACACTTTTGGTATAGACAGGCATGTCATATTGAATAATTAAGGGAAATTTATCATTAACATGGATAATAATTAGGATTAACTGGCTACAGGAATATGGTAGAATTGGCAATGGTGTAGTTGGAACCCTAGTGCTCATACCATCATTGTTTGCCGAATTTTATTATTGTTTATGTTAGTTAATTCTTGTTAATTGCTTACGTAATTCAAATCAAAGTCTCACCATTCGAACATCCAGATAAAGTTTAAGATTAATCATAATCAGTACTCAGTTAATTAGTCTTAGTCTCTGCGGAACAATACTCACTTACCACTACACTATTTTGCTACGATTTCGTGCGCTACAATTTTATTAACAGTTACTTCATGAACCCAAAGGTCGCAAGGTTATTGGCTGCAAATGGGTGTTTAGGACTTGCTTAGTTAGTGCATGAGTTTTGGAAGACGTTCGCAGACATCTAACCTTATACCTTTAGACCCTGAAATCGAGAGGACGTTTCACAAGTGCAATCGAGTTAACCAAGCAAGACCCCAGCAAAATCCGACAAAA
This sequence comes from Prunus avium, assembly GCF_002207925.1. The sequence continues at coordinate 328,414 of NW_018921246.1, forward strand.
CCAGCCACCATGGCTGAAGCGCAAAGGCAGGTTAGAGAATTTGGCACTCCCACCGCCGGATCAACGAGCATTCGCCGCCCCACAATTGATGCCAACAATTTTGAAATTAAGCCAGCAATCCTGAGCATGATCCAACATAATTCCATCTTTTGTGGCCTGTCTCATGAGGACCCCAACACCCATATTTCGAATTTTTTGGAGATATGCGATACATTCAAGATTAATGGAGTTTCTAGCGATGCCATTCGCCTGAGACTTTTTCCATTCTCATTGAAGGAGAAAGCAAAATCGTGGTTGACTTCTCAACCACCCAATTCAATCACTACATGGGATGATTTAGCTACAAAAATTTTGGCTAAATTCTTTCCTCCAGCTAAGACAGCACGGCTCCGCAATGAAATCATGACATTCGTACAATTCGACAAGGAACAGATGTATGAAGGTTGGGAGAGATACAAGGAGCTGCTTTGCAAATGCCCATACCATGAGTTACCAAAGTGAATGCAAGTCCAAACATTCTACAATGGGCTAGACGCTACTAGCAAAACTCTCATTGATGCCGCAGCTAGAGGAGCCTTGATGGCCAAAACGCAGGATGCAGCATACGAGTTGCTTGAGACCATGGCATCCAACAGCTATCAATGGCCTAGTGAACGTGCAATGCCTAAGAAAGCTGGAGTTCATGACGTCAACGCAATAACTGCATTAACTGCACAAATTTCTACTCTCTCTAAACAACTTGGTTCATTAAATGTCAATGCTATTCAAACCCCTAATGCTATTTGTGAATTTTGTGCAAGAAGTCACCCTAGCGTTGATTGCAACAATGGGAATCCATTTTCTGCACTTGAGCAAGTAAACCAAGTTGGAGATTTCAATCGTCAAAGGAATAATCCATATTCCAACACCTACAACCCAAGATGGAAAAATCACCCGAATTTCTCTTCGAGTAATAACCAGAATGCACAGAAACCACCCCCAGGATTCCCACTTCAAGAGAAAAAGGTTGAGTTAGAAGACATACTCACTCAACTTGCTAGAAATATGAGTACTCTCTCAAATAACACCAATCAATTTATGAGCAAAACCAAGACCACATTACAAAATCAAGCGGCCTCTATAAGAAATTTGGAAGTTCAAATGGGGCAGTTAGCTCAAGTTTTGACAGAGAGAGAGTCAGGTACATTGCCCAGCCAAACGGAAGTAAACCCAAAGAATTTGGAGCAAGCTAAGGCCATTACATTGCGGAACGGACGACCAATCAAGACAACCGTTGATTTGGAACAAGAGCACGCTAGAGAGCTTCCTACCGCAAGCAAGGAGCAGCAGAAGAAAGTTCCAGCAGCGGCCAATGCTGTTCCAGCAGCTGCCAAACAAGATGGTCCAACTGGACAACTGAGAGCCACATCCTATGTCCCTGAAATTCCATTCCCACAACGTTTAAAGAGCAAGAAAATTGAAGAGCAATTTGAGAAATTTTTGTACATTCTTAAGAAATTGGAGATCAATATTCCTTTCATTGATGCGCTGGAACAAATGCCCACATATGCCAAGTTCATGAAAGATATCATAACTTCAATGAAGAAATTGGGGAACAACCCCATAGTAAAGCTGTCCAAGAGATGTAGTGCCATCTTGCAAGGCCAAAAACTGCCAGAGAAAAAGAAAGATCCAGGGAGTTTCGATATACCTTGCACAATTGGTTCTATTTATTTTGATAAAGCGCTGTGTGATTTAGGTTCTAGCATTAATTTAATGCCCTTATCTATTGCTAGAAAAATGGGTTTGGGGGAGGAAATTAAATCTACTTCTGTTTCTTTGCAGATGGCGAATAGATCAATTACACTACCCAAAGGCATGATCGAAGATGTGATTGTTAAGGTTGATACCCTTGTCTTTCCCGCAGATTTTCTTGTCATAGATATGGAAACCAATGGCGATACACCAATCATCTTGGGCCAGCCATTCTTACTCACTGGGAGGACCCTAATTGACGTTGAACAAGGTCTTGTGGTTTTAAGGGTAGCAGACAAGAGTGTGGCAGTCAATGTGTATAAAGCGTTACTCTATCCAGAAAGTGAAGAAACATGCATATTGATGGACACATTGGAAAGAGATATATCCTCCCACTTTGAAAAAGAACATCCATGTGATCCATTAGAGGCTTGTTTAGTCCACAACAATAACAAGGAGACGGCAAATCAGGAAATTATTCAGATGGCACAATACTTGGATGCATCAAAGCCAAAAATTAAAGATAAGTGGCCGGAATTCGAACCACTCGGTGAAGCACCCCCTAAGCTGCAACCAAGCACCATTGTTGCCCCCTCCTTGGTCTTAAAGCCTCTCCCATCACATCTAAGGTATGCTTTCTTGGGTGAAAATAATACTCTTCCTGTCATTATTGCTGCTAATTTGAACACTGTAGAGGAAGAGAAACTGTTAAAAATTTTGCGACAGCACAAAGCTGCCATAGGATGGACAATTGCAGATATCAAGGGAATTAGCCCTTCCAAGTGTATGCACCGCATTTTATTGGAGGACAGTTTCAGACCTTCCATTGAGCATCAACGCCGACTCAATCCAAACATGAAGGACGTTGTCCGAACTGAGGTACTTAAATTACTAGATGCAGGTATTATTTATCCTATATCTGATAGTAGTTGGGTGAGCCCTGTGCACGTTGTGCCAAAAAAAAAGGAGGGATCACTGTTGTCAAAAATGAAAACAATGAGATGGTGCCGACCCACACTACAACTGGATGGATAGTTTGCATTGACTACAGAAAATTAAATTCAGCAACCCGTAAAGATCACTTCCCGCTTCCATTCATAGATCAAATGTTGGAGAGATTAGCTGGGCATTCGCACTACTGCTTTTTGGATGGGTATTCTAGGTATAATCAAATACCAATAGCTCCTGAAGATCAAGAGAAGACCACATTCACATGCCCGTTTGGCACCTTTTCGTACCGACGTATGCCATTTGGCCTATGCAATGCACCGGCCACTTTCCAACGGTGTATGATGAGCATTTTTTCCGACATGGTGGAACGTTTTATTGAGGTATTCATGGACGACTTCTCTGTCTTTGGCTCTTCCTTTGATTCATGTCTACATAACTTGGCCTTAGTTTTGCAAAGATGTGAAGAAACCAATTTAGTTTTAAATTGGGAAAAATGCCATTTTATGGTACAAGAGGGAATTGTTTTTGGGCATCAAATTTCAGCAAGAGTTATAGAAGTTGACAAAGCGAAAATTGACACCATTGCTAAGTTGCCACCGCCCACCACAGTCAAGGGCATTCGAAGTTTCTTGGGTCATGCCGGATTTTACCGTCGATTTATTCAAGATTTTTCCAAAATTACAAAGCCCCTTTGTAATTTATTGCTCAAGGATGCCAAATTTAATTTTACTTCGGAATGTTTGGAGGCTTTCAGTACTTTGAAGAAGAAGCTTACCTCAGCACCCATCATAGTTGCCCCAGATTGGGAATTGCCATTTGAAATTATGTGTGATGCTAGTGACTATGCAGTTGGCGCAGTTTTGGGTCAAAGAAAAAATAAATTACTCCATGTAATTTCTTATGCCAGTCAAACATTGAACGATGCCTAGTTAAATTACTCCACCACAGAAAAAGAATTGCTTGCCGTAGTGTTTGCATTGGATAAATTCCGCTCCTATTTGATTGGGTCTAAAGTGATTGTTTATTCCGATCATGCTGCTCTGAAATATTTGCTTTCTAAGAAAGAGGCCAAACCCAGGTTGATCCGTTGGATACTCTTGCTACAAGAATTCGATCTTGAAATTCGTGACAAGAAAGGAACGGAAAACGTTGTCGTCGACCACCTATCACGGCTGGTCCAAGAGGAAGAAGGAACTATTGCCGCTGTCCCCATTCTAGAAACATTCCCCGATGAACAACTTCTCACCATCCAAACCATTGATGCTCCATGGTATGCTGATTTTGTGAATTATTTGGTCAGCAACATCGTTCCTTATGATTCTTCCCCTCAAAAAAAGAAATTTCTTTCCATGGTGAAACATTATTTTTGGGACGACCCCTACTTGTGGAAACATTGCTCGGATCAAGTCATTAGAAGATGTGTACCCGAGAATGAGATGGACAATATTTTGCGGCATTGTCACTCACTTGCATGTGGAGGGCATTTCGGAGGCACCAAAACTGCAGCAAAGGTTCTCCAATCGGGTTTCTTTTGGCCGACTTTATTCAAGGATGTCTATACCTTCGTATCCTCGTGCGATCGTTGCCAACGTACAGGTAATATTTCTAGTCGAAATCAAATGCCATTACATAATATTCTTGAGGTCGAATTATTTGATGTTTGGGGTATAGATTTTATAGATTATTATAAATAAACCCAATCCTAGACATGTATTTATAAAAAAACCCACGCACTATTTAAACATAGAAACACACCCAAAATCAACCCCAAAATCAACAGTTGTATATTTTTTGGGTGTATTTATAAATGGGTTTTGAGTGTGTGTAATGATGGGTTTTGGGTGTGTTTATAAAGTGTTTTAGATGTTGGGTTTTTTTATAATTTCAGCCCCCATTTTGGGTGTTTTAGTGAAACTCCCTAGATTTTATGGGACCTTTTCCGGCATCTATGGCAAATAAATATATCTTGGTTGCGGTGGATTATGTGTCCAAATGGGTGGAGGCCGTGGCTCTACCTACTAATGATGCTAAGGTGGTGGTGAAATTTCTCCGCAAACATATTTTTACTCGCTTTGGAACTCCACGGGCCATTATTAGTGATGGTGGTACGCACTTTTGCAACCGACAATTCAATTCCCTTTTGGCCGAATATGGAATTACACATAAGGTCTCTACACCTTATCATCTACAAACAAGTGGGCAAGTTGAAATTTCCAATCGAGAATTAAAAAAGATCTTGGAGAAGACTGTTGGAACTTCACGAAAAGATTGGTCCCTAAAGTTAGATGATGCACTTTGGGCATATCGTACAGCATTTAAAACTCCTATTGGAATGTCACCATATCGGCTAGTTTTTGGAAAAGCATGTCACTTACTAGTGGAGTTAGAGCATAAAGCCTATTGGGCAATCAAGACCTTGAATTTTGACATGGATGCTGCGGGTGAGAAGAGGATGCTTCAATTAAATGAGATGGATGAATTTCGCAACGAAGCATATGAGAATGCAAGGATTTATAAGGAGCGAACAAAAGCATGGCATGACAAACACATAGTGTGCAAGGAGTTTCATGCTGGTCAAAAAGTCCTTCTCTTCAATTCGCGCCTCAAGCTCTACCCCCGCAAGCTTCGCTCCCGATGGGCTGGCCCATTTACAGTTGTTCAAGTTTTTCCTTATGGTGCCGTTGAGATTTGTAATGAAGCCACAACTACTATGTTCACAGTCAATGGTCAACGCTTGAAGCCGTACTTGGAAGCCGACCCCATTCCACCCCCAACTCAAATCCCTTTCCGAGACACCAAGTGATCATCTTCAAAAAGTCGGGCCGAGGACTATAAACCAAGCGCTTGTTGGGAGGCAACCCAACTAGGTACTTTCGTTCCGTGTTCTTAATTTTTGTGTTTTCTCTTTATTTTCCATCCTTCTATGCCTTTACTAATTATTACATGCATTTACTTTCCACATTGAGGACAATGCTTAGTTTAGGTTTGGGGGTGTGGAATTTTGTTGTTTTTGTTGTTATTTGAGTTTTGAGTCATAAAGTAAGAAAAGAAAGAAGAAAAAAAAAACAGATTTTATGTCCCAAAGAAAGGAATTTGTGTTTCAAAGAACGTTTTTTTGATTGGTTCAAACCCCATGATGATTGCAACATGTTACAGATGTGTTACAAGAGTTGTTTTGGTCATTAGATGACTTTAAAACCCAAAAAATAGCAAAAGAGGTTATTATGTTCTTATTTTGGTCAAAATTAAATTTTCTGCATCTTTTCTTTTTTGATGTTTTTCAGGGGAATTCGAAGCCACTAACATGTTTAGAATGGTTATTATGATGATTTGAAACAGGTTTGGGGGTCTCAAGTGGTTTATATGACATTTTAGGAAGATTTGAAGCTAAAAAAAGTGGCCTAAAACCCAAAAAAGGCTAGCTGCAATCTGCCCAGAATATGAAGCTTTTTCGTCACTAATTGACTTTTCTGCGACAGTGTTCATCAGATTTTTCGTCGCTAAAGGGTTTCTGCGACGGTGTTCATCAGATTTTTCGTCGCTAAAGGTCAATTTTCCAGAATTTTTTTTATTTCATTCCAACTCATTTCAAATCCTTTCCATTTGCAATAAGAGATTTCTATGAGCTATTCTAGGTGTGTCCTCTTCCTTTTGATGAAATTTCTTTATTCTTAAGCAATTAGGACTCATAAATTCATGCATATTTGTTTTCAAACACACAAAGTTCCTTTAACTTTTGAAAAAATAAAAATTTGTTGAAGCTTTTACTTTCTCTTACAAATAGTGATGTATATGTGTTGTTTGATCATATTTCTTTAACTAGAGTGTTGCCATGAAAGTTTATGCATCATAATTAGAGCACTTCATATAGCCATGCTTCAAGTCTTTTGATGGACAAGGTAGCTATACTTGGATGATTGTGGAGAAATAGTGGAGACTACCATTGTGAGATACTTGAGCCAAATTGCCATTCATTGAGAGAGTATTTGGGATTATTCTTATCCACTATTTTATTTCTTTCAATTTAGATTGATCTCAATTAGACTTTTGAGTTGAATACTAAGAACTAATCTCTATTTTGTATGAATCATCTTATGCTTTTACTTTTGAGTTAGATGGACCTTGAGAGATGATGTTAGGCTATGCATGTTCTAACCACTAAATAAAGCATCATGTCCTACCCATTGTGTGTGCCATCAACCCTTTTGAAGCCAAACACTTAGCATTTTCTTTCATCACCCACAATATTTCCTTACCTTTTTTACCCTATTTTTAGCCATACCCTATAACTTGGGATATGCCATGGCACATTAAGACAAGGATGAAGGTTAAGCTCTACATCAACAAAAGAGGTGGCTTGTACCGAGGAAATATGTACTTAAAGTTCAAGAAAAAGAGAAAGAAAATTAAATTTTAAAAAAATTTAAAAAAAAAAAGAAAAAAAAAGTGAAGTATATCAAAAATCCTGGATGCCTTTGTGAAGTAAATTTGAAGAGCCAAGCCTTATAGCGCGATAAATGCCTTGGTATGTCTCAAGTTCTAGTTTTTCTATCCTTTCTTTCAAGACCCATAACCTAGCCCTTCATTACAACCATAGTAAATACCTAATGGATCTTTGGGGACTTCTTACTCGAAAGTGGAGGTATGTACTTCATCTATGATTCTTAGTATTTGATTTCCTTTCCATGAGATCTATTTTCAGAAATTGCCTTTTATTCATTTGGATGCATATGTGTCTTACATTTTGAGTTCTTCACCTAACTTCATTCACATATGCGGGGTAAGAGTGCAACCCTAGGTTCTGTGAGAAAATTGAGAGTTATCCAGTGAGGCCTAGAGTCAAGGCGAATTTGTACACACACCGAGTGTGGTTATCTTTAAGTTCGAATGCTTGGAGTATTGGCTTTACACTTTACACTATGGTGCATTTTATTTGTAGTGGCATAACTTTAGTTTTTGAATTGTGATTGACATTCATTGGTTATTATTAGTTTGTTGGAAGTATTGCTTTAACAAATTTGTTTTGCAAGGAGCATTTGTGGGTATCGTGATTGGTAAACCCTCAGGAGACACAACTCCTCCTACTAGGGACACCTAGAGGTTTAAAGGCTTGTGGCACATGCTAAGTGCCATCGAGGTTACCTGCGAAAGTGGTGTAGTTTAGGTTGTTTGTTTTAATTATTCTTTTTACTTTTTGTTTTGCTCGAGGACTGGCAAAAGATAGGTTTGGGGGTATTTGATAAGTCCATATTTTACATATATTTTATGCCTCCTTTACTTATTTATTTGTTAATTTTCTTGGATTAAATTGTTGGGTTTAATGTATTTTGTGAGAATTTTATAGTTGATCCTTAATATACGGCAAGGATTAATTGGAGACAAAGAAGATGTTTCTTAGAAGGCAATCAACCGGTCAAAGCTTAAAGGAGGAAGTTTGGTCAAATCCTTGTGGAATTTGGAGAAGCAATCAAAGAGATATTGGGAAAGATATTGGGAAACCTACTTTTGGTAGTATTTGATTGTAACTAGGTTAAGGATTTGTGTATTATGAATAGCATAGGGTTGGCCTCATAGAGGGATCCATACTTTCACTACCCGAAAATACCCAATTCTTGCAAAAGAGAAGTCCTGCTGCCGCCAACCACCTCGGAGCTTTTTGGGAGTTTTCGAGTTCATCTTCATGTCTACCATCAACCACTCTGTGATTCTCAATAAGTTTATCATGTTCTAATTTTCTTTTTGCTAGGGCTACGATGTAGCCTAGCCATGAATACCTTATTTCTGTGTTTATGTTAATTTGATATTATTTTCCACGTTAAGTATCTTTTACCGTTCTTAATGCTTTGAGTGCTTGATCACCACTTAATTGATTTGATGCTTGAGTTGACGATAGGAATATCCAACTTAGGATTTTGCTTCTAGTAATTGATACCACAGGTTACTTGAGTGAACTGGAAGGTTAATCGAGGCTTGTGTGATTTCCATAAATTTCCATAGAACTTAACGGGTTTGCACTTATTCCTAGTGATGAAAGATCCAAGTTGAAGCCAAAGTCTCTTGAATGCATTTTCATCGGCTTTGAAAGTGGTGTGAAGGGCTACAAGCTATGGGATCCAGTGAACCAAAAGAAGATACTCAGCAGAGATGTTGTGTTTGATGAGAAGACCATGCCTATGAACAAAGTCAAGAATTCATATGCAAAGGAGGATGTTGTTGAGAAAGAAACAACCATTAAAGTTCCGCTCAAGAAGGTGTCCAGGAAAACTTCACAAGAACAGCCAACTGAAGACGTTCAGGAGGAGGTGGAGTCTGACATTGAGGAGGAAGATGCTGGGCAACAACAACAACAAACTCAAGAAGAAGAGGCTCAAGAACTGGTGGAGCCATCATCTATAGCTCGGTCCAGGCCCAGGAGAACCATCAAACCACCTCAAAGGTTTGGATGGGACAATGACGCAGTTCACTATGCCTTAAATGCTAGTGAAGAAGAACCAACCACGTTCCAAGAGGCTGTTGAGAGCAAGGAACGAGAAAGTTGGATGGAAGCTATGATGCAAGAGATGGAATCTCTACACCAAAACTCAGTTTGGGAGTTAGTTCCTAAACCCGAAGGTCGCAAGGTTATTGGCTGCAAATGGGTGTTTAGGAAGAAAGAAGAAATGCATGAGAAGGGAGCCACCATATTCAAAGCTCGGTTGGTGGCCAAAGGATACTTGCAAAAGGAGGAAGTTGATTATGATGAAATCTTCTCTCCGGTGGTGAAACATACTTCTATACGGCTACTACTCTCCACAGTAGCTCAAGAGAACATGGAGGTGGAGCAAATGGATATGAATACTGCTTTTCTTCATGGGGACTTAGAGGAAGAAATCTACATGAGCCAACCTCAAGGGTTCATTGAAGCAAGCAAGGAAAATCTGGTTTGTGGGTTGAAGAAGTCTTTATAAGGGCTAAAGCAATCTCCAAGACAATGGAACAAGCACTTCGATTCTTTCATGATAAAGATTGGGTATAGAAGATGTGAATCAGATTGCTGTGTTTACACTCATGCATTCAAGGATGGTAATATCATCCTTCTGCTTCTTTATGTTGATGACATTCTAATTGCATGTAAAGAGATGTCAAAAATCTAGGAATTGAAGACGTTGCTTGGAAGGGAGTTTGACATGAAGGATCTTGGTTCTGCACAAAAGATCCTAGGTATGGAGATAAGGAGAGACAGAAATGCAGGCAAGCTATGGCTGTCACAAAGTAAGTACATTTCCAAAGTACTTGAAAAAATCAATATGATGGATTGCAACCCTGTGTCTACTCCTTTGGCGGAGCATTTTAAGTTAAGTGCACAAGAATGTCCTTCTACGGATGAAGAGAAGGAAGAAATGAGCAAAGTTCCATATGCAAGCTTGGTAGGGTGTCTCATGTATGCAATGGTGTGCACACGCCCCGACTTAGCCCAAGCCGTAAGTGTGGTGTCGAGATACATGGCGAATCCTGGAAAACAACATTGGACAGCAGCAAAGTGGATTCTCAGATACTTGAAGGGCACCAAGAGGCTTGGGATATTGTTTGAAAGACAACAAGGAAAGGCATGTGTGTCGGGTTATGTGGATTCCGACTATGCATGACAGGACCCGACCCAAATTCCACTTTGGAATCCGAGCCGAACCCTGTGCGTGTCCGACACCTGGCAAGTGCCGAGCACAAAAGACCTAATTGCCCTTCTAGTCAAATTTCAACTGAAACTGGGGTTTGACTTTTGCCGAAAAACTCAGAATAGTCTCCCCTACAATTAGACCAATCACAAGATTACACCTGTCAAACATGTAAAAGAATATACACCAACTGCCAGAATACAAAAATTTACATACTAACAGTTAGACAAGTATACTAGGGCAATATCAGAGCTCTACAAAGATTAGATTACAAGTATAAAATAATTATACAAGACCCTACGTTGTCAAGGAATGTAACGGAAGATGGACTCGGCCCGGTGGTGGCGCACTGACGCACGACTACTGCCTGGGGGCGTAAAACATTGAAAAGGTGAGTGGACCAAAAACAAAGCTTTAGAAAAATAGTATAAGAACATACTAACCCCACTGTAAAATCAGTTATATAAATTAAATCATTTCTTATATATATACTTGTACTGGAATCACTGCATTCATATTTATATATATATATATATGTGTATAGCGTCAATCACACACTTGATTAAAACATTAAGTTCTTGAAAACATTGAAGAACAACTTTAAATCTACCACCTAGGTGTACCCATTTATTGTTCCGTCAATTCCATATAATCCATCAATTCCTTAGTTCCGTCAATTCCATTCTTGTGCCACCGGAGTGACACATTCTCGCAGGTCTCGGTGACGCAAGGTCCACCCAAACCGCAATCTCGCAGGATTCAGGGGACACTAGGTCAACCTAATCCGCAATCTCGCACCTCACGGTCCGGGCGTCCCCGCAACTCGAGGGGCAATGTCAAGCATGCTGACCTAACCGAAGGCAACAGGATGTCCGTCGACATCATTATAACTGAAGGCAACCATTTAAATCCGAAGGCAACATATTTATTGAAGGAAACCTTAATTAATCTTGGGTACCTATGGTGGTTTCTAAGAAAATATAGTTTCAGAATTAATTTAGCGAGAAATAAATAAATTCTTATTTATCTGTTAACTCTGCTGCTATTTTATCTGATAAATATCTAAACCTCTAGTATGCCATAGTCTCTAGGCACTCTCAACTCGGCAGCATATATATAAAATATTTATAAAAAAAAACATTTAAAAGCGATAAATCAACCTATTAAAACTCGGATCAATGAATAAACTCATTCAAGATCAAATAATGAGATAAAATTGCATAAATTCATTTATGAAAACAAAAAGGTCCACTCACAGGTGCTTTGAGCTAGCTGGACCTTTTGAAGGTCCCTCCTGCGGGACAACTGGTGCCCGGGTGCCTGTATAACCATCATAATATTTTATTAAAAACTCTACTCAGTAAAATAATATTAAATTAAAAACCCTGACCCCCAACTCCTAAAAGTGCGTGCATCACTTTAAAGGTCATTCCTATACCCAAATTAACTTTCCTCTCAAACGGCATGACTTAGAAATATCTCGGGACTCAAAAGCGATAAAGTCCCCAAAAGTCAACTCGGGACCCCGTGGGGTCCACGACCTCAGAATTTCGATCCGATCATTCCTAGAGGTTCCAACAAGCTTAGGACACATGTCCTGAAAGTTTGGTCTCGATCGAACGGTCGGATTGCTCATGATCGCACGATCGGACTGACGAACGATTTTTAGTAAACCTAGCCCTAGGGTTGGCTTTTTCGAAATGTCCGGGACTCCGATTAACGATCCGTTAAATCCTACACAATCCTTAAAATACCTAGATCGACATACTCCAGTCTGACTACGATCCAACGGTCTAAAAGTATTGAACCCGAAAATCGCACACTATGCGAGATCCATTTGGGGTTCAAATGTTAGCCGAATTGAGATCCGCGAAATCCTACGCACTCGTGAGGACACGAGGATTATTCTAGGACCAAGAGTGGCTCCTGTTACCTGGCCCACGTGTCGGCAGCGCGTGGGTGTGCCTAACAATTTCCGGTGGCCGAATTTACTCCAAATCGTCGGCCCAAACTCCTATCCTAGGTAATACACCCTATTTGGAACCACTTTTATTCTTGGACTATGGCCAAAAAGTGGCCGGAAATGGCTGAACTCGGCGATGCAAAAATGGCAAAATTTCAACTCCAAAATCAACCCTTCAAACCTTGAAATCTCTCAAAACCTACCCAACCATCAGCTAGAACACGAAAATCAGTTGAAAACCCATACCTAATTCATCCGATTTGGTGGCCGTAGGAAGGAGAACGAAGGCTTTGAAAATCTGTCAAAACTGACTTGATTTTCTGGTTTTTCTGGCAGATTCGTCGCGGCTGGACGGCGGAGCAGGCTGGGCTGGGTTGCAGAGGTGGCGGTGGTGCTTCCTTGGCCAGTCCGGTGAGGTGTGGTGGCGGCTGGAGGTGATTATGGTGGTTTGGGGTGTCGGCTGGAGCAAGAAGAAAAACAGGGGAGGGGATCTGATCGTGAGGAAGAAGAGAGTGAGGAGAGAGAGAAAGGGAAATCTGATTTTAAAAATCTGATTTTCCAAAATTACAATTTTGTCCATTTTCGTAATTTGCTCGTATTTTCTTCGTTACAAGTTCGATTCGAGTCCACTACGTGTCTACGGACTCGTTTCGTCGCGCTCTACGCAATGGTACAAGCGGATTTTCCAAATTCTTTCCGGGTCAAAAAGTCAATTTAAAACCTAATAAATTATTCTAATGGTAGTTTAGTCTTTTCCTCTATTAAATTAATAGTTAAATAATAATTAAGGTTTGGGTTGTTACAATGCAGGGGATTTAGACAAGAGGAGATCCACCACAAGTTATGTCTTCATTTGTGGTGGAGGACCGATTAGTTGGAGAGCAGTGCTACAATCAGTTAGTGCCTTGTCTACTATAGAAGCGGTGTATATGGCGCTAACGGAAGCTTCTAAGGAGGCAGTATGGTTGAAAATATTGGCAAAGGAATTCGGGTTAGCCCAAGACTTGGTGGTGATACAAAGTGACAGTCAAAGTGCTATATACTTAGTGAAGAATCAAGTGTTCCATGGAAGATCCAAACACATTGATGTACGATGCCACCGAATAAGGGATTGGGTGAACGATGGAGACGTCATTGTTGCTTCGATTCAGCTGCACCAAAATGGTTTCAACTGCATCCTCAACTTGTGATACTCGCAAGTGCACGAGCCGTTTGGTAGTATAGCATATGTAAGTGCGAGGTCGATCCCACGAGGATTGGTGATTGAATGATCCAATTTGTTTCCCCTACACAAAATAGAAATGAAAAAAGAAAATAAATAAAACAAGAAAGAATGAAATAACTCAAGCAAATAAGTTCCCAAGTTCAATTAGATTAACGGATTGATTCTAGCTAAAGTATGATTAAGCCATGGTGTTTGGTTTAGCTAACATGCAAGCCTAAATGGTGATCAATCATTCAAACTAGCATATTAACTTATAAGCATAATGAATAAAAACATGAACCATAATTGAAACTTGGAAACTAATCAAACTTGAAACTAAAGAAAAGAATTTACATAACAAAGAAAAATAAAGAATTTCAGCACAAATATTTCATTACAACAATTGAAAACTAGAAAGGAAACTAAGATAATTTGAGGGAGAGAAGGGAAGGGAGCTCTAGAGAAGTGTTTGAGAGCTCCCCCCCTTGGGGTGTGTTTTGAACCTTGAAGGCTTTTCTATTTATAGGGCTAAGAGGGAGGAACATCATGATGGATTCCCATGTTCAAAGGCTGAAGCAAAATGCCTCTCATCATTCCTCATTCTTCTCTCTCTTCTTTTTCTTTGCTTCCCATGCATGCACATGCTTTCTCAATAATAGCTCCAGCATGTACCAACTTGATCCTTTAGACTTTCATAACTGGAATGCCTCCCCACTTCACTCATTATGTTGGATCCAAAGTCAGTTGCAGCATGGGTGAGGCACATGGCTTAAAGGAGGAGACAAGGCTCAAAGCTGGCAGCTGCAAATCCTCCTGAGCATGGTTCAGTGTTGGACGGTCTAAGGACTCCACATATGTTCAATTGGGCTGAATTTTGGATATGTTATACTAGACACCCAATTGAACAACTTCTATGAAGAATGTCTCCTCATCCG
>NW_018921246.1:365699-378147 GCF_002207925.1 Prunus avium
CGTTTCGCTCTCCTCCGGCCACCAAATCAGTAGAGTAAGGTATGGATTTTCGACTATTTTTCACAATCTAGTTGATGGATGGGTCGGTTTTGAGAGATTTTGAGGTTTGAAGGGTTAAATTTCGAATTGAAATTCTGCTAGTTTTGAGAGCTCGGTTTCAGCCACTTCCAGTCATTTTTTGGCCACAGTCCAAGAACAAAAGTGGTTGCAAATTAGGTGTTTTACCTAGGCGAGGAGTTTGGGCCGGCAGTTTGGAGATTTCCGGCCGCTGGAATTTATTATGCACACCCATGCGCTGCCGGCGTGTGGGCGGCGCATGACCTTGGTGTCGGGGACCACTCTTAGTCCTAGAATGATCCTCGTGTCCTCACGAGCGTGTAGGAATTTACAGATCTCAATTTGGATAACGTTTGAACCCCGTACGGATCTCGCATATTGTGCGATTTCCGGGTTCAATACGTTCAGATTGTTGGATTGTAGTCAAACTGGAATATGTCGATCTAGGTAATTTCAGGATCGTGTAGGATTCGACGGATCGTGAATCGGAGTTCCAGAGACTCCAAAAATGCCAATCCTAGGGCTAGAGTTATGGTAATCATTCGTCCAACCGATCGTGCGATCATGAGCAATCCGACCGTCCGATCGAGATCAAACTCTCGAGACTTGTGTCCTAGACATATTGGAAACGTTAGGAATTGTCAGATCGGAATTTAGAGGTCGTGGACCCCACGTGGTCTCGGGTTGTCTTTTTGGGACTTTATCATTTTTGAGTCCCGAGTTACTTCTAAGTCATGCCCATTGAGAGAAAAGCTAATGTGGGCATAGGAATGTTCTTTAAAGTGACACATGCACTTTTAGGAGCCAGGGGTCAGGGTTTTTAATTTAATATTATATTATTGAGCAGAGTTATTAATAAAATATTGTGATGGTTATTCAGGCACCCGGGCACCAAGTGACCCGCAGGAGGGACCTTCAAAGGGTCCAACTAGCTCAGAGCATATGTGAGTGGACTGTTTGTTTTATAAATGATTTTATGCAACTAAATTCCATTATTTGATCTTGAATAAGTATTTAATAATTGATATTTTCCTAGCATGACTTTGCTGGTTTTAAGTATATTTATTAATTTGCTACCGAGTTGAGAATCCTTAAAGGATAGGAAAAGTAAAAAGTGGGATAGTTATCAGATTGAGTGGCAGTAGGCTTTAAGTTTTATTAAGACATAGTTTTATAAAATTCTAGTTTGTTTTCAGAAAATGTATATATATATATATATATACATTAAGAAGCTAGGCCAGTACCTGGTATCAGAGCCGAAAGTCCCTAGAAGAGTTGTTAAGTTTAAGGTTCTAACTAAGTTTTGCAAGTTTAATTTTCTGGGTTTTCTATCAAGTTTCCTTTACTCACTAGTCATCGAGTTGTCTAGCTATCAGATAGGCTATTTAGCCGTTATCAGATAGGTTCCTTTAAGGCGTTGAGAGACCTAGGCAAGGACTAGCAACCTTGCATTAGGAGGAGAACAGAAGGAAAGCATAAAACCCAGAATATTAAAATGGCAAGCCTTAGGAGAATCTTGTCTTCCCGTTCTTTTGGAGAAGCAAGCTCTAGTAGCAGTTCTAGCCATAGAACCCTAAGAGTTAAAAACTCTCAAGAAATAACCATGCGGGACGTAGAAAAGGAGTTGTGCAACTGGGATATTCCTAGAGTACCCATTACTGATATATACTATAAAGGATCTTTCAAGTTCAGATCCGACTACGCGATAAAAACTGTTGAAAAAACGATATTTGTCATTGATAAAAATGATAGTTTCCAGCTATTTACCCAGCGTCAAATCGACCAGAATCTGGATAGAAAATATAACTATTTGCACATAGGATTGGTGCTGGTAGCGGTGAAACCACTTACCAGAACAGGATTGCCCAGTTCAATCGTGCTTTGTGTAAGAGATGGAAGACATAGAAA
Source organism: Prunus avium (assembly GCF_002207925.1). The sequence continues at coordinate 367,665 of NW_018921246.1, forward strand.
GTTCACAGATTCCTTGCTAGGAATAGTCGAGTCAACCTTAGGGGAAGGCCCGATATACTTTAACTGTTTTCCAAACTTTTCTGTTGCACTTTCTTATATAAATATCTTGAAAGCTCTAATGTTGAATATTCAAACTCAGGGTTATGATATGGACCCAGGATCCCAAAATCTAGCAATCATTTATAGGGTTTCATATAAGGTTATGAACATTGTCTGTCCCAAAGCTAAAGATTTAGACAGTAAAGGTGAAACTACCTTTTTCCAAACCAACCTTGAAAAATCAAATGTACCAATCCCAAAAATGATAAAATGGAGTGATATAACCCTACTAGAAAAGTGGATTTTGGATGAGGTAGCCCCAAAGAAGCCCCTTGAAAATCAGGAGCCTACTTGAATCTCCCAATTAGCTGATGGAGAGGTAGAAATACAATTCTCCAGCGCTAGAAAAACTAGGAATGATCTAGCACCCTCTAGATCTAACCTAGAACCACACAGGTCGAGTACCTCCTTTGATAGAGCTTACGATCTAGACCATGACAAAATGGTTTTGGCAGGTCTTAGGAGAACCCAAGAACAAATACAGAGGCTAGCCTATAGGTTTGAACAAACCCTTCCAGACATAGGAATTAGGAGAAATCCACCTCAACCTGAACCTACCTTTTCAGATGTAGAATTCGAAATAAATATGTTAAAATCCTTTGAAATAGAACACGAAAAGATAAAAAAGAATTATCTGAGTATTGAAAATGCTAATAAAAGACTCTGGTTTGAAACAGCCTTTCAAAAGCATAGGCAAGATCATCTCTGGAAAGCCCATACCGCCTTTATGAAAGAAAAGAAATTCAACTGTTTCTTCTTTACGTGGTTAGATTGGTGTGCTCAGAAATATAACATTCCTGAATATAGGAGTCATATAGAATATTGGTGTGCCCATTCTCGACTTACATTTCCAAAGATGGGAAGTTAGTAAAAGCCATACATCCACCCGAAATGGTGATTAAGCAGAAGGATGTGATAGCTGCTCCCTACAAAGAAACCACTTTCCTTGAGGATAGCGCCAATAATTTTCGTACAGCTAGTAAAGAAGATATAGGTGCTGTCATTCAGCAGAACAACTACACCAACCTGTTCCTGCAGTCTCTAGGAAAGTAAGTCACTAGGATTGAAATGTCTGTTTCTACAAAGGAACAAAAATTTGATCTGGGACCCTTAGGAACTAAAAAGACCAAGGAAATGAGTCAAGTGTTCTTTAAACCACCTCCCTCTTTAGATAATAAAAACTTTAAGATGGGAAGAACATTGTCAGAAGATGAAAATTTTGTTGACATCCTGGCAGAGAAATTATCAGAAGTAAATTTGTCAGACAAAGGAAAGGGTTCTCAAGTGTCGGTTCTCGCTGAAGGGGAATTAGATGACCTTGAAACTATGTTTAAAGAAGAACAACCTAAAATTAATAGGTTAACGAATGAAAGGAAATTCACTCAAATTGCTAAGACAAAAAATTACTACCCTAGACCCACGCCAGTAGACTTACAGTTTGAGGAAGATAGAATGTGGAGTTCCGCTTAGTATGACGGAAGCTCCATAGTTGAATGGAATATTGATGGTCTGATAGAATATCAAATCATTAATGCAATGAAACATATGATGATGTACGCTACAGCCTCTAAGATCAAAGGAAATGGAGATAAGAGGGTGGCTGAAGCTATCATCGTAGGCTTTGTCGATCAATTAAAAGGATGGTGGGATTTCCACCTAAGCGACTCGGCAAGAACCCAAATCCTAAACGCTCAGGTGGCAATTGCAACTGGGTTAATCAAAAGTGAAAACGTTTACCAGGAAGATGCAGTAAATTCCCTAATTTACACAATCACTCTACATTTTGTAGGAACTACAGAATTACAGCACGACGGGTCTAGAGAACTCTTAATGAATCTTAAGTGTCAGACCTTGTCCCATTTTAGGTCGTATAAGGACGTGTTTTACTCTAAGGTATTCACTAGGCAAGACTGTAATGCTGACTTTTGGAAAGAGAAATTTCTTTCAAGATTACCACTTCTATTTGCTGAAAAAGTTAGGAACAGAATCAAAGAGAAAAATGGTGGTGTCATTCCTTATGGGTCTTACACATATGGGGAATTGTTGTCTGAAATCTGCGTAGAAGGATTAGCTCTTTGCACATATATGAAATTAAGAAAATAGCTTGATAAGCAAAAGGCCCTAGGCAAAAAAGAATTAGGTGACTTTTGTGAACAATTTGGTTTTGAACCAATAAAATCATATTCACATAAAACATATAAGAAGGGAAAGAAATTTGGGGGCCATAAGACTAAGAAATATAAGAAATATGAATCTAAGCCTGAACCCAAGAAGCCATACAGAACTTTTAGGAAAAAAAGATACCCAGGAGAGACTAGCAAAAAGGCTAGTAAAGGAAAGAAAGGAGCGGTCCCAACATGCTATAAGTGTGGAAAAGTTGGACATTATAAATCTGGTTCATTAGTGAAGATCTTAAGCAACAACTTTGCCAAATAATGCTTAATTCATCTGGTTCTGAGCAAGATAGTGATGACGAACTAGCTCAACTAGAAAACGAAGAATTATTTGAGTCTGATACTGAAACTAGCTCAGATAGCGAGGAAGAGTGCGCCTGTCAATTTAAAGATCTTAGAATTTGTGTCTTAACAAAAGAAGAAAAGTCTAAGCAATTGGAGTTTGAAAATCTAATGGAGGAATTTCAAGAAAAAATAGAACCTGTAAGAAGAGAAGCCCTACATGAAGAATAGGTTAATACCATGAAATTCGTCAATAGCATAGATAGAGTGATAGCACAGAAATGGTATGCAATGATAACTATTGTGAATAATAAAACCTACAAGTTTACAGTTGAAGGGTTGATAGATACAGGAGCCGATCTTAACTGTATAAACGAAGGTGTTGTACCTACGAGGTATTTTCAGAAAACTACTCAGGTTCTACACACATCAGTCAATAGTCAAAGGATGGGAATTCAGTTTAAATTATCTAACGCTGCTGTGCTTAATCATGGTATTTGTTTTGAAACCCCTTTTGTCTTGGTGAAAGGTTTAAACTAGTCTATGATATTAGGAACCCCCTTCATTAATATGCTTTATCCTTTCTCTGTTTATGAAGAAGGAATAAGAACTGAGGTAGAAGGTCAACCTATAGTTTTTAGGTTTTCTCAACCACCCAAGCATAAGTATATTAATGAAATTCAAGAAAAGATAAAGAAGAAAGAGAATTATCTATATCATATGAAAGAAGAAATGCAGTACAAAAGAATAGAAGAGCAACTGCAAGACAGTAAGATGAAAGAAAAAATAGAAGAAGTTCAAAAGATGTTCGAGAGTCAAGTTTGTGCTGAAATACCCAATGCTTTTTGGAATAGGAAAAAACACATAGTTGAATTGCCCTATGAGCCTGATTTTGATGAAAAGAAAATCCCAACAAAAGCTAGGCCAATTCAAATGAATCCTAGGCTAATGGAAATTTGTAAATCTGAAATTCAAGATTTATTGAATAAAAAGTTAATCAGGAAAAGCTCATCTCCTTGGAGCTACTCTGCCTTTTATGTAGAAAACGCGACAGAATTAGAAAGAGGGGTACCCAGATTGGTAATAAATTACAAACCTCTTAATAAAGCCTTAAAATGGGTTAGATATCCAATTCCTAATAAAAAGGACCTTTTGGATAGATTGAATAAGGCAGTAATTTTCTCTAAATTTGATATGAAATCAGGATATTGGCAAATTCAAATCGTAGAAAAGGACAGGTACAAAACAGCCTTTAATGTCCCCTTTGGACATTACAAATGGAATGTTTTACCTTTTGGATTGAAAAACGCCCATGCTGAGTTTCAAAATATTATGAATGATATATTTAATCCTTACACTGCCTTCACCATTATGTATATTGATGATGTTCTGGTTTATTCTAATTCTTTAGACCAACACTTTAAACATCTGAATATTTTCTTGAAAGTTGTAAAGCATGCAGGATTAGTGGTTTCGGCAAAGAAAATGAAATTATTTTCTTCAAAAATTCATTTTTTGGGACAGACTGATAGTTCCGATTGATCGAGCAATATCCTTTGCTGAAAAGTTCCCTGATGAAATAAGGATTTTTAGGAAGTCTCAATTACATAAAGGATTTTTATAAGGATTTGGCTCAAGACTCGAAATTGTTATACCAAAGGTTGAAAAAGAACCCAATTCCCTTGTCAGAGGAGCACACTAAGGCTGTTAGGAGGTTGAAATTAAAGTTAAAGAACTTCCTTGCTTAGCCTTAGCCAACCCCGAAGCATTTAAAATAGTAGAAACAGATGCTTCAGAAATTGGGTACGGAGGAATCCTGAAACAAAAGGTTAATAATTCTTCACAATTGGTTAGATTCACTTTTGGAGTTTGGAAACCAGCTCAAAAGAATTATTCTACTGTTAAGAAAGAAATGCTAGCTATTGTCCATGCTGTTTTTAAATTCGAAAGTGATCTTTGAAATAAAAAATTCTTGATAAGAGTGGATTGCAAGGCTGACATTTTGTTCAAAGATGTAAAAAATTTAGCATCCAAACAAATTTTTGCAAGATGGCAAGGAATACTTTCTGCTTTCGATTTTGATATTGAATTTATTAAAGGTGAAACTAACGCACAACCTGATTTCTTAACTCGAGAATTCTTGCAGGGTGCGAACCAGAAGTTCCGGACAAATGACTCCCAGTAAGAGCTCTTCAGCCCTTACTAGGTCATCCCCGCATGATCCAAAGCCATTGATGACTTCTTCTCCATATAATAAGGGTAAGGAGAAGTAGATTGCTGAGAATCCATTCCGTGAATATATTAATATGTCTATAGCAATAATTGAAATGAATGATCTGGACAAACACCCGAATTTTCTAGCTGAAAAATATTTAAGGGATAACCTTCCTCCCTTAAATAAGCCCCATCTATTCTATGAAACTCTTCTAATTGAAACTAAATCTGTTAATATAGTTCATTGCCATAGAGGTGAAAATACCAACTCTATAGCATTCTCCAAAATCCAAATTCTAAATGTCATTTCCTTGGAAGAATGGGGTCCCAGCCCTGAAAGGGCCAGAAGATTCATCCATCCTGAAATTAGGCCATATTCATATAATTTCTGGGATTATAGAAAAGCATGGGAATATGTATTATGTTTTCAAAATCAAAATTATTCTCATACTTGGTTTATCCAGTTTAAGCTTCGAGCTCTGAAAGAACTCCCTAATTGGTTCAAGAGCTTTGTCCTTATCTAGGGTCCTACTATGGAATACCTTCCTCCTGAAATTAAGGAGTCTTTTCAAATGAAATTTTGTAAATGGAATAAAAATCATCCTGATCAAAGGACTTTGTTCATGTGATTCATGATGATGTATGAACTACCTTGGATATTAAAATGGGAATATGTTATTTCGGATGATGTTGATGAGGAATGGACTTATATTCCTAACTTAGTATGAAGTATCTTAATTTGTTGGTGGGATAAATTCACTAGAGATCACTTAGTCCCTGCCAAGATCTCCCCAACGATTATTCCCTCTTTTGAACCTGTTGCTGCTCATCCTTTGGCCACTTCTTTTGCCAGTTTATGTGTTTCACAAAGGTTACAAATGTTGATAGATCAGTCAGGCTCTTCTTCATCAAAAGAAGATTTGAAAAAGAAAGTCCTCGAGATCCTGGATCTAGATGATGAGTCGATGGCATCAGCTTCTGCCACTCAACTTCAAGATGAGGTGGACCCTTTTGCTAATGAAGATATGCTTGACCACTTTCATCCGGATCTTTATGGTAGGCCTCAGTAATATCTTTTTCTGATAAGAAGACAATTTGTACTCACTGTAATTTACAATAAAGCCTTTTACTTTTGCTTTTCCTCTGGTAAAAGCAAGATGCTCCTGCTTTGACTCTGCTTTTACTTTCCTTTTGTAAAAGTTTGCTTTTTTCTTTTGGCCGTTTGCATGAAAGTTCAGCCAGAATCATCAAAGTGAAGATGTCGCTCTACTGTAGGCTGCTTTGTGATCTTCTGTCTCTGATTGACACGTCGACAGCCCCGAGGCTTTAAAAGGAGGACTCCTCCTCAATTGGGAACCACCAAAAAACATCGCCTCTAAAGTAAAATAAACTTTGTATTTTTGAGTGTTTTGGAGTGTTCTGAGGGTTTTTCAAGTGCTGCTTATGCGAAGCTTCTGTTGAGCACTACTGCTTTTCTGCTTCTATGTAAGTTTGTTAAATAATTAATGATATTAAGTTTGATATCATTTTTAATTTCACTATATTCTTATCCTTATAATAATTTTGTTTATTCTCTATGTCTCCACACTACCTTCTGCACGTAAGCTTCAAATTGATTGAGAAAAGTTTGCTCTTAAGAGGCGAAACCACTTAGGTACCCAAGGTTGCCTTCAGTATAATAAATGTTGCCTCGAAAATAAGGTTGCCTTCGGAATGAAAATTATGTTGCCTTCAGTTATATTGATGTCGACGGACATCGAGTTGCCTTCGGGTAGGTCAGCATGCTAGACACCGCCCCACGAGTTTCGGGGACGCCCAAACCGTGTGGTGCGAGGAACGCGGCTCAGATGGACCAAGTGTCCCCTGAATTCCGCGAGGATTGCGGCTCGGGTGACTTTGTGTTTCTCGAGGTCTGCTAGGACGTGTCATTCCGGTGGCACGAGGATGGAATTGACGGAAACTAAAGGAATTGACGGATTACAGGGAATTGACGGACTAGTAAATGGGTACACCTAGGTGGTAGATTAAAGTGGTTTTAATGCTTTCAAGGAATTAATGTTTGATAAAGTGTATGATTAAATCTATAAATATAAATATGTATGCATTGATTTCAGTACGAGTATAAATAAGAAAATGATTTAGTCTTATAACTGTTTTTACAGAGGGGTTAGTATGTTCATATGCTATTTTCTAAAGCTTTGTTTTTGGTCCACTCACCCTTTTTAATGTTTTGTGCCCCCAGGCAGTAGTCGTGCGTTAGTGCGCCACCACCGGGCCGAGTTCACCTTCTGCCACGTCTTTTTCCATCGTAGGGATTTGTATAATTAAATTATACTTATAATCCATTCTATATAGATGCTCTAATATTGCCCTAGAACGCATGTCTAACTGTTGGAATGTAATTATTTGCATGCTGGCAGTTGGTGTATATTTGTATGCTTGTTGACAGGTGAAATTTTGGGATTGGTCAAATTATAGGAGAGACTCTGCCAAATTTTTGGCAGAAGTCAAACCATAGTATTTAAACATAGAAACAAACCCACGCACTATTTAAACATAGAAACACACCCAAAATCAACCCCAAAATCAACAATTGTATATTTTTTGGGTGTGTTTATAAATGGGTTTTGAGTGTGTGTAATGATGGGTTTTGGGTGTGTTTATAAAGTGTTTTGGGTGTTGGGTTTTTTTATTTTCAGCCCCCATTTTGGGTGTTTTAGTGAAACTCCCTTAGAAATTTGACTAGAAGGGCAATTAGGTCTTTTGTGCTCGGAACCTGCCAGGTGTCGGACACGCGCAAGGTCTGTCTCGGATTCCAAAGTGGAATTTGGGTCGGGTCCTATCAACTTGGTATTAGAGCATTTGGTTCAATTCCTGTAGACTTTGCACTTTAGGTGCAATCCAGTTTTAATGAGTTTCTGTTTCTTTTGACCGAATCATGGGCCCTAAACGTGGTGGCACTAGGTGAGGGACTAGACAGTCGTCCCGACTTAGAGGACAGGATCCCCATCCTAAACCAGAACAAGTAGAACAGTCTCAGGTGGGAGGTCAGACAAGAGCCACACCGGCAGCGGTTCTCCCACATTTGGACCCTAATTTCCAGCGGACCTTGGAGATGTTGACTCAGGCTCTGTCCAGGACTGGGCAATCCAGAGACCCCTCCTTGAGTTATGCAGATTAGGCTAGGAGGATTGGGGCCACCGATTTTGATGGTGATGGTGACCCAGCAGTAGTTGAGGAGTGGATTAAGAAGATGGAGCGAGTCATGGAGTTGATGGCTGTTCCACAGGATCGCAGAGTGATCCTGGCCACTTTCTTTTTAGCCAGGAATGCGAGACACTAAGGGGAGTCAATTAGAAGGCAATGTCGGGATCCATCAGCCATCACATGGCAAGTATTTCGAGTAGCATTTGATAGCCAAGTACTATCCACTCGCATACCAGAACATGAAGATGGAAGAATTCTTGCAGTTGGAACAGGGGTTGATGACTGTACTAGAGTATAAAAAGAAGTTTCACGAGTTATCCAAGTATTGCATTCCATTGGTGCAAGATGTAAGAAAGAAACGTCAGTTGTTCACCCGAGGGTTGAAGGCGTCTATTAAAGATATTATGATTAGTCAGCGGCTGACTAACTTTGAGGACTTGGTCATGTCAGCATCCCTGATTGAGAGTAGCCAGATGATGGTCCGAGGACAGGGCGATTCTCGTAGGCGACAGTTTGAGATGGGTGGTCCCAGTTATGGGTCATCCAAGAGAGGCAGTTTTAGTTCTGGATCATCTAGTGGCCGCAGTTACGGAAGTTTTTGACCTGGAGGTAGTTCTAGTGGAGGATCTAACCAGAGTGGTAGTTTTGGGAACCGCTTTGGAGGTAGTATAGCTAGAAGTGCTGGGAGACAGTTGCAATAAGGTTCTAGTAGGAGAGGTCGTCCTCAGTGTGTAGAGTTAGTATGGTGCTAGTAGGAGACGTGTTTCTGGAGGCGGATCTGATTCCGCTAGATATGGTTGACTTGGATGTAATTCTGGGTATGGATTGGTTGGCCAAACATCATGCCTCAGTAGACTGTTTCAGGAAAGAGGTCGTGATCCGTAGTCCCGGACGACCTAAGGTGACATTTTATGGTGAGCGCAGAGTCCTTCCATCTTGCCTCATTTTAGCTATGAAGGCAAGACGGTTGCTTAGGAAAGGATGTTCATGATATTTGGTGCATGTTATCAACACCCGGGATAGTGGATTGAGGTTGGAGAATATTCCGGTGGTACAGGAATTCCCAGATGTGTTTCCGAAGGATCTTTAAGGTTTACCACCTCACCAAGAGATTGAGTTCACTATTGAGCTCGTTCCTGGTGCGAATCCCATTTCTCAGACACCGTGCAAAATGGCACTAGCAAAGTTAAGGGAGTTAAAGACTCAGTTTCTCACCATGGGGCGCTCCAGTATTGTTTGTTAAGAAGGAGGATGGCACCATGAGATTGTGTATTGACTACAGGCAGCTGAATAAGGTCACGGTGTGAGGTACCCGTTGCCATGTATAGACGACTTATTTGATTAGCTGAAGGGTGCCAAGGTATTTTCTAAGATTGATTTGAGGTCAAGTTATCATCAGCTACGCATTAGAGAGGAAGATGTACCTAAGATAGCTTTTCGGACGAGGTATGGGCACTATGAGTTCCTGGTGATGCCATTTGGATTGACTAACGCGCCAGCTGCGTTTATGGATCTCATGAACAAAGTGTTCCAACGTTATTTGGATCGCTTTGTGATTGTGTTCATAGACGACATCTTGGTATACTCCAAAAGTCAAAGGGCGCACATGAAGCACTTGGAAATTGTGCTGAAGACTTTGAGGCGGAAACATATGTATGCCAAGTTTAGTAAGTGTCAGTTTTGGTTGGACAGAGTAAGTTTCTTGGGGCACGTGATTTCTGCAGAGGGTATTTATGTGGATCTCTAGAAAGTTGAGGCAGTAGTGAATTGGCCATGGCCAACTAGTGTTACTGAGAAATGGAGTTTCCTTGGGTTAGCCGGGTACTATCATCGCTTCGTGGAAGGATTCTCCACCATAGCTGCACCTCTCACTTGTTTGACAAGAAAAGGCGTCAAGTTCGAATGGTCAGATGAGCGTGAAGAGAGTTTCAATGAACTCAAAACCAGGTTGACCACCACTCCGGTATTAACACTTCTGGACGACACGGGGAATTTCGTAATATACAATGATGCGTCCCGACAAGGATTAGGTTGGGTGCTGATGCAGCATGGTAGGGTAATCGCTTATGCTTCCAAGCAACTTAAGAAGCATGAGTTGAACTATCCTACTCATGATTTGGAACTTGCCACTGTAGTGTTCACTCTGAAGATTTAGCGACACTATCTTTATAGGGAAATGTGCCGGATTTTCAAGGATCATAAGAGCCTGAAGTATCTGTTCACCCAGAAGGAACTAAATTTGAGGCAAAGAAGATGGCTGTTGTGTTTATACAGCTGCACCAAAATGGATTCAGTTGCATCCTCAACTTGTGATACTCGCAAGTGCACGAACCGTTGGTAGTTTAGCGTATGTAAGTGCGAGGTCGATTCCACAGGGATTGGTGATTGAATGATCCAATTTAGTTTCCCTACACAAAACAGAAATGAAAAAGAAAGGAAATAAATAAAACAAGGAAGAAAGAAAATAACTAACTCAAGTAGATAAGTTCCCAAGTTCAATTAGATTA
>NW_018921246.1:405055-435704 GCF_002207925.1 Prunus avium
TCTGCTAGCCACCTCCAAACCACCATAACCACCACCACATCCCACCCCAACCCACCAAACCGACCAAGGAAGTAGCGCCACCGCCGCAGCAACTCTGCCCAGCCAACCCCCGCCACTAACCGTCGTGATAGCCACCGGAATCTGCCGCGAAACCGTCAGATTTTTTTTACAAATTTTCCATCGTTGGTTTCTCTCTCCTCCGGCCACCAAATTAGTCGAGTAAGGTATGGATTTTCGACTATTTTTCACGATCTAGCTATTGGATGGGTAGGTTTTGAGAGATTTCGAGGTTTGAAGGGTTAAATTTCAAATTGAAATTCTGCCGGTTTTGAGAGCTCGATTTCAGCCACTTCCAGCCACTTTTTTGCGGTAGTCCAAGAACAAAAGTGGTTCCAAATTAGGTGTTTTACCTAGGCTAAGAGTTTGGGCCAGTGATTTGGAGATTTCCAGCCGCCGTAGGAATGTATGGATCTCAATTTGTGGGCGGCGCGTGAGCCAGGTGTCAGGGACCACTCTTGGTCCTAGAATGATCCTCGTGTCCTCACGAGCGCGTAGGAATGTATGGATCTCAATTTGGATAACATTTGAATCCCGTACGGATCTCGCATATTGTGCAATTTAGGTAATTTCAGGATCGTATAAGATTCGATGGATCGTGAATTGGAGTCCCGGATACTCCGAAAATGCCAATCCTAGGGCTAGGGTTACGGTAATCATTCGTCCGTCCGATCGTGCGATCGTGAGCAATCCGACCATCCGATCGAGATCAAACTCTCGGGACATGTGTCCTAGACATATTGGAACGTCTAGGAACTGTCGGATCGGAATTTAGAGGTCGTGGACCCCACGGGGTCCCGGGTTATCTTTTTGGGACTTTATCACTTTTGAGTCCCGAGTTACTTTTAAGTCATGCCCATTGAGAGAAAAGCTAATGTGGACATAGGAATGATCTTTAAAGTGACGTGCGCACTTTTAAGAGCCAGGGGTCAGGGTTTTTAATTTAATATTATATTATTGAACAGAGTTATTAATAAAATATTGTGATGGTTATTTAGGCACCCGGGCACCAAGTGACCCACAGGAGGGACCTTCAAAAGGTCCAGCTAGCTTAGAGCATTTGTGAGTGGACTGTTTGTTTTATAAATGATTTTATGTAATTAAATTCCATTATTTGATCTTGAATAAGTATTTAATAATTGATATTTTCCTAACATGACTTTGCTGGTTTTAAGTATATTTATTAATTTGCTACCGAGTTGAGAATCCTAGGTGGTAGATTAAAGTGGGTACACCTAGGGGGTAGATTAAAGTGGTTTTAATGCTTTCAAGGAATTAATGTTTGATAAAGTGTATGATTGAATCTATAAATATAAATATGTATGCATTGATTTCAGTACGAGTATAAATAAGAAAATGATTTAGTCTTATAACTGTTTTTACAGAGGGGTTAGTATGTTCATATGCTATTTTCTAAAGCTTTGTTTTTGGTCCACTCACCCTTTTTAATGTTTTGCGCCCCCAGGCAGTAGTCGTGCGTTAGTGCGCCACCACCGGGCCGAGTTCACCTTCCGCCACGTCTTTTTCCATCGTAGGGATTTGTATAATTAAATTATACTTATAATCTATTCTATATAGATGATCTGATATTGCCCTAGAACGCATGTCTAACTGTTGGAATGTAATTATTTGCATGCTGGCAGTTGGTGTATATTTGTATGCTTATTGACAGGTGAAATTTTGGGATTGGTCAAATTATAGGAGAGACTCTGCCAAATTTTTGGCAGAAGTCAAACCATAGTATAATTAGAAATTTGACTAGAAGGGCAATTAGGTCTTTTGTGCTCGGCACCTACCAGGTGTCGGACACGTGCAGGGTCTGGCTCGGATTCCAAAGTGGAATTTGGGTCGGGTCTTGTCAATTTACCCAAAGAATGGATGACCAAAATGAGTTGGTGAGACGGTTCCTCAACCAAATAGACTTGGTCCGAAATCTTGACCTTGGACAATAGGGCAAAGAGATAAGGATAGACGAAAGCGCCGACAGGCAGTTCGAGAGGTCTCAAGCAGGTCGAGTAGAAGCGCACAGACAAGGAGAAGGACAAGAATGTGATCAGCATGATGGCATGTCACAAGGGTCCGCAAGCCACTCTCCCAGCAGATGAAGTATCGAATCTAGATTGAGTTCAAGGACCAACGCATGCGAGAGGCTGGGCCCGCGACTTGACATTCGCACCCACCCGGGCCCACAAGGAAATGTTCACGAGAGGCTGGGCCATCAAGAAGGTCAACCTGATGACTCTCAACTAACCAAGTTAGCAGTAGAAGAGCTAAGTTCATAATGCTTCTCAGCAAGGGAACTCTTCAGCTCAAATGTCATCGACCTCAATTCAGATGTCTTCTTTCCAACTCGCTGAGTTGAGCAAAAGAGGAGGCAATAACAGATGAGTTCTGAATGGCCTGAATAGCAAAAACTACTTCTTTTTTAAGCAAATGAACAGTCGCTTTCCTTTGTTTCTACAAGGAAAAGGTATCAAGATTGCCAACCTGATGGATATGATCAACTAGCTTGACACAAGCGGACCGGCTTGATAGGAAGTTCGTCTTCAGTAGATCAGACATGCCTTCATCCCCTGCATGACTGGACTTGTCCACCTTCGGATCAGTTGCTGGCGTTGCAAAGGAACCCTTCACCAGGGCAGATGACTCTCTTGCCTTCTTAGCCGTTGTCATCCTAACCTCCAAAGGAGTCAACAACACTGAATAAACTCCTCACTTGACTGCTCGTGACTCAATAGTTGGATGAGCAAACCTCGTAGTTCGAACTGCATCCCTTGATTGATGTAGATGACTCGAACCTCAGAGAGGAATATCAACATCTCTTTGCCTCTTAGCAGGTGAACTAGTTCTCTAGCGGATCACTTCACAGAGCAGATCACGATTTCCAAACTCATCAACTGGAGGCTTGAGTGGAACGTCTCGAATGTTTCCAATACTGCCAACCTTCTTGCTGTCTATGCCAATGAGGTGTTTAACCCTAACAGATGAAGGGGGAGCAACTCTTACTTGTGTCTTCTCAGTAGAAGGGAGCTTTGGCTTCTTCCTCAACGGAGACACATCCTTTGCCAGCGAAGAAGCAGCTTTATTTCTTGAAGAGTTCACGTTAGCCTTCCTTTTTTAAGGGGGTTCGGCAGAACACTCCTCCTGCCTAGCCGGCAGATCATCAGAGTCTGGACCATTATGCTTCCATCTCTCAACATCTTGGGCATGGGGTAGACCACCAACTTCCTCCCGATACTCACTCAAGAGCCAGCGCTACTCGTGAAATCTCGGAGGGATGTTTAGAGCTCGGCTGACCTTAGCCATGTCTAGCCCAAGTTCGTTCCAACCTCTTGCAGATGTCATTCAATGCAAGCAAAAGGTAGAATTTAGTCAGTCACAATTCAATAAATTCAAATAAAAAGGAAGCAGATCAAAACAATAATATGACATACCGTTGCAGTAGGTAATGGGAATAAGTAGACCATTGCCAACATCGCTTTCCCATCGTTCGCTGACTTCTAGCACATTGTCATGCCACACGTGATCTCCTTGGCTGAAGTTGTCAAACAACTTGGCATGGCAAATACGAACTTGAGCATACTTCTCGTAGCGCCTCACTTCGAAGAAGTAGAAGAACTCTCACACCGTCTACTCTAGCGTGAAGAAACGGCTCAAATTCTCAAAGCACATGATCGCCTAATAAACGTTCAGATTACACAAACTCAGAGCACACTCCATGGCGTAGAACACCTCCTTAAAAAGCTTTGACAGCCGGAATGTGAAGCTCAAGGAAAAATAGAAGGGACAGAAGGTGATGATCCTAGCATTTGGATCATTCGCATCCACACAAGGCACATCGTCAGTCAAAGGCTTCATCAGCTTAACATCCACGTCATTGGGAATGGTAGAGGCATAAGTGGCCTGCCACTTCTGAAACTGAGCTTCAGACGTCACACGGTGCAGATTAGCCAGAAACTTCCTCTTGTGCACTTTGGAACCTCCCCACAGATACAAAGGCACTTGAGAGCTTGGTGATTTGCTACAATTTTCAGACGACATGATGACTAGACAACTACAAGATGAAAAGAAAATTCTGCAAGTTAGAATACAAAAAAAAAAAAAAAAGAAAAAAAAGAAAAAAAAAGGGAAAGCTGGCAGCAAAAAAAAAAAAAAAAGGCCCAAGCCACAGGCCAAGTCACATGAACTAGCCCAGGTAGCCAGCTCGCTAGACTCATGCAGCGCGCCAAGCCTAGCTCCATTCTAGCGCACCTTCGGCTCATGCAGTGCACAAGGCCCACCTTGCTAGCCTGGCTCGCTTGCTCCAGCTCCAATGTGCGGCCCATGTTGCACCACTCCAGCACGCAGCTCCAGCGACACGCAGGCCCTCCAAGATGCGGCCTTGGTCCCCATCATAGTAGCCAGCAAGGTTGCGACACAACCAGCTGGTCCTTCCGGCAACCACCAGCGGCCATTACCGCTCCCGCCATCTCCGGCTACCAGTCATGACAACAATTAGCTGGGTCCCACCCAACTGGTACTCGCCGCGAAAAAGAAAAGATGAAGAATAAAAAAAATATACGCGCTCGACTTTCCTTGAGATGCACAACAACTCCTTTCTTTGACAAGCAGTACAAATTTTCCAAGATCTCTCTCAAGCTAAGAAAGTAGATGTCTGCCGTGCAAATCTCACGCCCTGGAGTTCCGGGCCGAGGGGATGTGCGTTGACACACGGTTTCCTGCTTTTGGGTGCGGTGCGGTTGTGCGCGGGCGTGCCAGCACGGTTTACCGTGCGTCGAGATGTTTGATGAGTGTTGGATGGATAAATAGTGCGCCTGTTTGAACTCGTCTTCTTAATCAAACGATTGTAGCCGAGAGAGGAAATGGTCTCGGCTGCAAGGTTCACGGCCTAAACTACAAGGCCGTTGAGTGATGGTGTTGGTGGTGGGTTTTGGGCAGTGCTCCGGCGCGCTGCTCAGGGAGCGGCGGTCGCGTGATATATGGGGTGAGTGAACGAACAACAAGGATGGTGCTCCGGCACCTTGAAAATCAAGGGTCGTATGATATATTGATGAATGGATTTTCCTTACAACCTAACATTACTCCTAGGAAAGCAAGTAAAGATATTGAAAGTGTATTACAGGAAAAAATAAGTTGCTCCGTGGGAGGCTTTGTTTTGGTGTTGAACCCTTTGAATGTAGCTCGAGCCTTGTATTTATAGGGAGAGTCCCTGGAGGGGTAATCGAGGCTGAAAAACTGCGTGGTGGAGCTTGATTAGAGCAAGTGGGTAGTCCAATCGACATTTGGGATCGTGAAGTATGGTGGGGTGACCCCCGAAATCCTGGTGAATCTCGGCCGCCGCTCTCGATCGTGGGTTCTGAACTTCTGGCCGTGGAGACGCATTTATGGCCTGGATAGCTGGTGAACCAATATCTCAAGCTGTCAGAATTCTTTGTGAGAATGTCCACGTCTAATCACTCTGATCCTCATCACCAAATCCTGACTTCAGTCACTTCCCACCTTCCCTCGTGCATTAAATGCTTCTTTGTGGCCAGTGGGTTTGCTGCATTTAAGCAGGCACTACTTCATTAAATGAAGCCTGGGACCCCGTTGTCACGTGATGATTTGCTTTTAATGCCTCTGGCCGTGAAATTGCCCAGCCTCGGCCTCGGCCTACACTTAAGGCCGAGATGATCATGCCTTAGCATTTCTTCTTTTGTCTTTAAAAAGGCGAAGTACCCTGGCGAAACGCCGCGTTTTAGTTTTACAAACAAATGCCAGGGCCGAGAGAAGGGGTTCCTTCGGCCAGCTTATGGCCGTGATTTATCAAGCACGAACAGTAGAGAAGTTAAGTTTGCGATGTAAAGAAGATTGAAGAGAAGCTCTGTATTTATACAAGTTGGGCATCCTAGGTCAAGAAGGAATCGCTAGCCCATTCCTACTAGGAACCCAACTCCAAGAAAAGTCAAAAACCCATTCCAATTGGGAACCTAATATGCAAAAGAAGTCCAACTCACTGAAGAAAGCCCAGACACAATTGGAGAGCCTGAAAAATAATTTCATCTCTTACATGCCACACAAGTGCCATGCTGGGCATTTGTGGGAGCAAATATTTTCGTCTCCAATTACAGGATGCCACATGGAAAAGAAGAATATCCCTTAGATTAATTAATTGAGCCCATTTATTTGGTCAATTAATTAATACTAAAAATTGAGATAATATCTTAATTATGTGATATTAGCTTTATTTAATAAGATAATACCGCTAATTTAGATATTATCATAATAAGGAGATATTATCATCATCAAATTAGGAGATTTGATCCCAATCAAATCCCTAATGGACTCAATCTCTACAATTTGGGGAAAGAATAAACTTCTTCCTAATAAGAGTTTTATTCTCTATGAAACCTTAGCCTTCAAGGCTCCTCTAAATAGATGACTTCATTCAACACTCAATGTAACTCTAAACCTAGCTTTGAAACCCTGTAAAAATACCCAAGATCTCTCTCCCCTCTCTCTCATAGCCCACAGCAACTCAATTGTCGCTGGCCATATTGCTCTACTCACTCCATATTTTCTCCACATGGCTCCAGCCACCCAGTTTTCACCTTAGAGAAATCTCCGTACTTTTTTTAACTATTGTTTCACATAGATTCAATCGAACTAATTTAGGCATCGGAGGGCCTTTGGCCAACACCCATTGAGTGTGATCTATTTACTCCAGTCTTTTTTTATAGGAATTGAGGAAGAGAGATAAGGAAGTTCAAAGGGTGAAGGATCTATAAGCGAATAATCTCCCGATAGATTATTTGCACAAATAAATGGCAAGGATTAAATTGGCAATTTTAATTAGTGCGAGACTAAATTCGCTAAGTTTTTAATTCAGGGGTTTAATTTCTACAAAGTTATCATTTAGAGAGTAAAACAGATGAAAATCCAAAAAACTATGAAGTGTGTTTTCGCACAGAGTGTCAAATTACCATGATGATTCGAATGTGAGACCAATGGTGGGCTCAAGGCCCTTTTTTGACACGAGACGAAAGTGTAACTTAAGCGGTTGAGGAATTGTCACAGCAGGTGGGTAAGGAGTATAGTTTGGGAATTTTCCCCCAACTAAAAAACCGAAAAGAAAAACCCGAAAAAAACTATTTCACTATCTAATCGCAGAAGACGCCCAAGAAGTAATAACACAGGACACAAAGAAGCTCCATCATCGCCCATCCACTCTTCTTCTTTTTCTCTTTCTCCGTTTAATTCTTCAGCTCCTCCATTGGCACCCGTTGAAGCACCTATCGTCACCTCTGGTCACGCTGATGAGTAAGTATGGAGCTGATTTGCTCTCTCGCGTTTTCCATTTTTGTATAGTTCCTCAATTTGCTCGAGCACAGGCTTAACCTCGTTATGGTATTTCTGTTTTAGGGTTAAGATTAATGGGTTATTTACCGATCAATTTCACTGGCTCCTAAATTCACGTTAGGGTTTTTCTTGTGTATTTCTTCCTTACAATTTTCGGATTCAGGGTTTCCGTAAATTAATGTTAGAATTTGCTTGACAATTTTTTTTCTTCATTTTATGTTTATGTTTTATGTTTTATGTTTTGTTATTTGTTTTTGCCCCGAACGTAAGCCATCAATGGTGAAGATTCAACCGAATTTTTTTTTTTTGACAATAAAAGAGTTTAAGAGCTATGTCAGTGATATGAAAGTAGATAGGGTCTTCTTACTAAGTGTATAATACATCTATAATCTTGTTACACAGCACACATTTGTGGGTTCTTAAAACATGTAAGTTCTTATTTATGTAATTTTTGTATAATGCTCATGTTTTGGTTTCATGCTTGGATTTAAAACTGCCTGAATACGAAAAAATTGGTAGTAGATCTACCTGCTATATGCATTTGACTTTGGTATGCCCACTATAGATATTTGGTTTCTCTGCAGTACGAGCCCACGCCCCTTTAATATGGTGACGAGAAGTGCAGCCGCCCTAAGCTTGTAATTTCTGTAGCTCCCAAAAAGCTCATCTGGCCCCAAGGTAGTACCTCTCCTGTAAAAGTTGTCAGAATCATTAATGGGAAGACTACAACTATGAGACACCAAACACACTTTTAGACACTCACGCTTGATGCTAGAAATTGACTTAGTAAATAAAGATTGATAACTTAACTACAGAGTTATATCTATCAAAATTGTCTGGATGAATACGGTGGTGTACGGTAATACAATTTTGTGCTAGTTATTGGAGAAAAAGACAGTGTTTATACTTTTAGGTTTTCACTTTTTCTGTTTCAATGATAAGTGAACATATTTTGGGATTTTTTGACGTAATGTAACAAAAACTATTTAAGTTTAGTGTTCAGCATGAGATTGATAAATAAATTTAGCATCTGTTGTTTTATTCCATGATGATGTACTTCATCTCACATTTGGGCATTGAACATTTGTGGCCTCAGACATTATAGGCCACTGTTGCGAACAGGGTCCACTCGATGATTTTCTTGTAGTGATTGTGGGATGGTTCGATGAAATTAACATTGTTGATATAGAGTAATGGGTAGCAGCGAGATGGATAAACCTGCTAAAGAGAAAGAGAAGGAGTTGAAGACAACACCTGCTAGTACGCAGGTCCATTTGTGTGTCTTTTCGTAGTATCTGTTATGATAAAATTGAGGTCCTCCCATACTGGAAGTTAGTAATGAGCTTTAATCTTACTTTTTTGGGGAATTTTCAGGAGCAGTCTGCGACTACTAGTGCTGGCACTGTTAATCCTGACTGGTCGGGATTTCAGGTTTTATATTGAAAATCATCAATTTTTAGAATTTTTGTTGTTTTAGATATGTTTGAAATTTATTGTGGGGTAATTATTTTCTTAACAGGCATATTCTCCTATACCTCCACATGGTTTTTTGGCATCAAGTCCTCAAGCTCACCCATATATGTGGGGTGTTCAGGTATATGCGTGTGCATTAGAATTATTTGTTTAATCTTAATAAATCATCGAAAGAAAATAAAAATTCTTGATTATTCAATTTTTTGATTGTATTTTGTGAAACTTTGACTTTAATGCTATTTTTGACATGGTGGCTTTTGGCCATCTAAGAGTTGGGAGTTGATGTAGGATATGGGTGAATTAAGTATTTAGGTAGTTTAGCGGAAGCGAAAACAATGGAAAACAGAAAATAGAATGAACAAGGTTAGGTCTGGAATCACTCCAGGGGTTTGGCTTCACACCATGGAGTCTCCAATGTTTGGAGAATAAACTTTTCTTAATATCTCAACAACTCAACTCCCTAATGAATTACATGAGAGGGGTATTTATAGAAAACTAAAACCTAGAGACAATAGGATAAAAGATCCCTTGCTAAAACATAAATTCTAACCTAAATAGGAAACTTAGAAATTCAACGGAAATCTGGAAAACTTAAAAATCTTACTAAAATCTGGAAAACTTAGAGAACAAGTTAGAAACTAATCGCGGGAATACAAAATTACCAGATTTAAAGACCAAATTAAATGACTTCCTCTTCCATCTCTTTCATTTGTAAGCCCTAATGGGTTTGACAAAGATGTCCTCATCAGGAGTGGTAAGCAGTACAATGGGAACTTAAAGATATATGTTTGTACTCTTACAAATCATTTGAAATGTGTTAACAAACTGAGAAAAAGTGTTCGTTCATGAGAAAGATCTTGGCTTTAAGCTCCTGTGTAAGTTTCTGAGGCGCTGAGCATGTTCACAAGAAAGAGATCTAGACGTAGTACCATTTTGACTTTGTAACAGTTTGGCTTTTTAACTGTGGACTCTTGTACAATTGGACTTAAATCGAGTATTCTTTTTCTGGTTGATGGAGACTGATACACTTGTCTTTTTGTCTCCTGTTTCCTGTCAGCCTATATTTTGATTTTGTCTCCGAGGTTACCTAAGGAAGTGGGTATTTTTTCAAAAATATTATACTGTTGATATGTACCATAATTTTCTTGAAATCCACAAATCCACAAACTGGTTAATAACTGGTTCATTTCTAATAAGCTTTTAAATTTCAGCATATTATGCCTCCATATGGTACCCCTCCACATCCGTATGTTGCCATGTATCCCCATAGTGGCTTATATGCTCATCCATCCATGCCTCCGGTAATTTCTTGTCTATCTTGCTTCAGCTGAATTACCAAGCTGCTTTCTAGCTTCATTCTCTGGATGGCACTAATAATTTATGCCATGCACTATATTTAAACAGGGATCTTATCCTTTTAGCCCTTTTGCTATGCCTTCTCCAAATGGTATTGTAGAAGCTTCTGTAAGTGTCTATAATCAAATTCTTTGTTGCTTGAAATAATTTCTTTATTCATTTGAGTACATGAGACATAATTTGTAAAATTGCACTTAGGGTAACACACCTGGAAGCATGGAAGCAGATGGTAAGCCCTCTGAGGTGAAGGAAAAATTACCCATAAAAAGATCAAAAGGAAGCTTGGGCAGTTTAAATATGATTACAGGGAAGAATAATGAGCCTGGGAAGACATCAGGAGCCTCTGCTAATGGAGTTCACTCTAAAAGGTATACTGATCATGTTTAATACCTATTGGCCTTTGCATCACGGATTCCAGTATCCTCTTGCTGAAATCTTTGGATTTAAAGACACTCCAGATTGGAAGAAAAGAAAAACGGGGGGAGGGGTCAGGTAGGATGTGGGATAGTGTAGGTAGAGCTTTGTCGCAGAAATACAGCAAGCCATTTATTTGAGAAGCTGCGTGTGTAATTTTGTCTGTCCCGATTTAACTGTTTGTTGATCTCTTAGCTAATTAAAACATCTATGAAAGTGATCGCGAAGCTCAGCAACTTGGTAATCATGAATTGTGGGATAGATAATTTCTTGTTGCATAGATGTTTATGTAGCTAGCTCACAATTCTAATTCTGATTGGATCCTTATTATTAACTCATATATAGGCCCAACAGTTTCGGATCCTTATGGAGTCTTTTCTTACATGGACCTCTCATTATTAAATCATGTTGTTACATATTAATTTTGGTAATGGTTGAAATGTATTTTGATATGCAGTGCTGAGAGTGCCAGTGAAGGTACAAGTGAAGGAAGTGATGCAAATTCTCAGAGTGTAAGTTCCATACTATTGAAGTTTCTTATTTGTAGATCCGTTTGTATTACTTTGGTTTCTTTGATTCGGGGCAGATAAAGTGGCCCCTAGGCTGTTATATCAAGCCTACTGTAGGAAGCAAGTTACTTGTTGATGTTGCGTTGACTGTAATAGAAGTTTGGTGTAATAGAGAAACTCTCCATAATTCTTAATATCAAAGAAAAAACTAAATGAAAAGGAAAAGGAAGAGTGAACTTATTTAAATAAATTTGTCATAATGAACTTAGATCTTTGTTCCCTGAGTGCTTGTGGTGCATTCACACTGTTACAAATATGATAATTCTTCTGGGTCGTTAAGTTTGATAAAAAACTAGTAAAAGTGCAGAATTCCTTTTTCTGAGTGAAATTTCCTCTTAGCATTAGACATCTTTTCTTCATTGGGTGCAATTAGGACGTGGGTTGCTTGACAGCAAGGCAAGATTGCTAATTTTAGATTTTGTTTGGTGTCCTGAGGCTTATAGGAATAGTAACTTATATATGTAAACTTATTAAGAGGGATCCCTTTTGGTAAAAATTGAAAGGGATCGCATGTGGGCCCAACCCTCATTGGGATATGAAGATCACAACCGTCCATTTATTATGCCTCCATGCAAGCATTATCCTTACAAAAAATCAACCAAATCAGAAATGATTTAGCCATCTTTTGCTGACCAAATAAATAAACACACACAATGGTCCATATAAAATTGAAATGTTCATAATGGCAATCAAATTATCAAACGATTTCAGATTTTGCTGACCTTTTGCATTGTTCAATAAGTATCTAATACTTTTAGATAGTTCAGATCATTGAACATATTGCGACATGGCTTGACACAGTGATCCCTTTGGCATATCCCCAAAAGGGATCCCTCTTATAAAGGGAAACCGTGTGTGTGTGTATACACAAATATATTTTTATTTCTCTCTCTTGGCCTCTTTATGTTTACCAAGATGCGGATCATACTTGCACAAGTAAAAGAGTGGTGCTTAAAGCTATGAAAGTTTTCTAGGTCATCTAATGGTTGATTGTAAGAATGCATAGTGGGTTGCTAGATGCATGTGGTAATCACTTTTCAACAATAAGAAGCAACAAATTGAAGAATTTCTTTTTAAGTTGAAGCATCAGTTGATCTAGAGTTTTAGAGAGTACCTCAAGGCCTGATAAAAACCTTGTGAATGGAAGTCCATTTCATGTTTCACTATCCAACGTAAGAAATAAATCTCGCGAATATTTCCACCTGACAAATGGTTATGTCCATACCTCCAGAGCTAGTTGACTATTGACTGCTCTGAGGGTCTCACATAGCGGTTTGGGACTTGACACTTGTGGTTCAATGGCTCAGAGCTGTAGGAGGAGAATCTTGTGGTTTGTAAATAAGTTAGTGATGTAGGATATGGGTGAATTGAGTGTTTAGGTAATTTAGCGGAAGCGAAAACAATGAAAAAAACAGAAAATAGATGATAAGGATATAAGGATGTCTTGGCTCTGCACCAAGGGGTTTGGCTTCACACCAAGATTTGTCCAATCTCTGGAAAGTAAATTTTTCTCAATATCTCAACAACTCAACTCCGTAATGAATTACATAGAAGGGGTATTTATAGCAAACTAAAACCTAGAGACGATAGGATAAAAATACCTTGCTAAAACAGAAATCCTAACCTAAATAAAATAGGAAACTTAGAAATCTGGAAAACTTAAAAATCTTACTGAAGTCTGGAGAACTTAGAGAACAAGTTAGAAACTAATTGCAGGGATAAAAAATTTCCAGATTTAAAGACCAAATTAAATGACTTCCTCTTCCATCCCTTTCTCTTGTAAACCCTAATGGGTTTGACAAAGATGTCCTCATCAGTTAGTGCCCGGAAACGATAAGTGGCAAATGGTGGCCAGTTTTCATGAGGGCAGGTTTTGGAGGGATAACTGTGGGGATCAAGGATGTGAAACATTTAAGTATGGTTCAAGTTAAAGAAGAAATGGATGAAGGATTTAATGGTGCAAAGAAGCTAGAAGAGTTTATAGGGACTGTTTAGTGGGTGTGAAAAGTACCTGCGTGAACAGTGCATAGTTGCACAGCACGCACACAAACAGGTTTTAAATCTGTATGGCATACTGCAGGTTTTAAAAAGTTGTAAGAGACTTGAAGTTGCGTTTATTTTTTTTTAATTTTTTAATTTTTTGGTTACATTGGGAGGAAAGAAACCCCTTGGGTTTCGAACCTGGGTGTCAGCCTTTGATTTGCACTAGATTAATGCACATCTTCTGTTACCTATGGGAAATATCTTTTTCGAATGGCTCTTGATTTTCTTTTCCTTTTAATTATATTCCTTTTTTATGTGTTTTGCTTCAACATTCTCATTTCCATTACTTTTGTAGGACTCACAACTCAAGTCAGGGGGCAGGCAAGATTCTTTGGAAGGTTTGATTATATTATTTTTTGTGGCTGTCAATCTGTGTTAAGAGATTTTTACTAAGGATTTTTATGTCTTATTGCAGGTGATGCATCTCAGAATGGCAGCTCCGCACATGGTTCTCAGAATGGAGCGCCAAATACTCATACTATGTTGAATCAAACAATGGCCATCATGCCAATAACGGCTGCTGGTGCTTCTAGTGCTGTTCCTGGTCCTGCAACCAACTTAAATATTGGGATGGACTATTGGGGTGCTCCACCTTCTTCTGGTGTGCCTGCAATGCGTGGGAAGGTTCCCACTACTCCAGTAACAGGAGGATTAGTTACTGCTGGGTCTCGGGATAGTGTTCAGTCACAGCTTTGGTTACAAGTTAATCTCTGTCCCTGTATTTCAAGTGCATTTTTTTTTTCTTCTTATCATGGTTTTTTCAGGCTCTGAGTTGAGACTATTTTAATTTAGGTTACTTTATAGATCTGATTAAAAAGGGGGAGAAGAATCTTCACTTTGAGTATCTTGTTGGAGTTGTGAGGGTACAGTTATGTTAATTGGTTTTAAAATTGGTTTAGAGCACCAAGTGTAGGTTACATTTTAAGTTGCATTCCTTGTGAAAATTGATATTTGCACATGGATTCTTATGGGTTTAGGCTATGAATAGGATTTTGGACACGTTATACCCTGTGTTTGGAGTATAGTGTGACTTGTGTAGATGGAGGTTGTTATGTGCAAATATGGTCTAGTTGAGTCAATGGAGCTCATGATTTGTGGGTTTTAACAATTATTTTGTTGCATATGAAGAAAGCAGTAACTGCCCGGGTATCCACTTGAATAATTTTTCCTCAGTTATTCTGATTTTCATGCATGTTTGGAATCACATTCTAGCTTTTTTTCTGAGCTTTTAGCCTTGTACTGCTTTTAACATGAAACATATTAAGATTGGCAGTCAACTAGTTCTGATTGCCAGTCCCCATGGTAACTTGGCAAGTACCTGCTTTATGATTGCTATTACCTCTAATTTATTTTAATTATGCCTTTTTATTTACTTTTCTTGCTTTGTGGCTATAGAATACAGATAAACAGGAGTTTTTTGCTTCTCAATGCACAGAGATGTGCTCTATCACCTTTTTAAGCACCTCTTTGTTTGTCTTTATCAGATTTTTAAGCACCCTCACCTCTTCTTCTTCTGACTCAGGATGAGAGAGAGCTTAAAAGACAGCGAAGAAAGCAGTCAAATAGGGAATCGGCTCGTCGATCTAGGTTGCGCAAGCAGGTAATGATGTAACTTTTTGCATCTGTTAATTATTTCAGGCTACTTGGCAATGTATGTGCAATATGGCCTCAACGGATGTACTTTTGAGTTAGGCGGAATGTGATGAGCTGGCCCAGCGTGCTGAAGCATTGAAAGAAGAGAATGCCACTCTTAGATCAGAAGTTAGCCGGATCAGGAGCGAGTATGAGCAGCTGCTCTCCGAGAATGCATCTCTGAAGGTAACATCCACTCTTGGTTTGTTTTCGAACTTGTTTAGAGGATGTTGGTCGACTTTTCAGTCACTTAGTACCACATTTTTTGTTTTTGTTTTTGTTCTTTTAAGGGAGTTAATTATGCTGATCCAACTCTATCCTGCTTTAAGCACAAAGGATTTGTTGAATCGTCACTATAATTTTTTGTTAATTCACTCTGTAAACAGAACTGATCTGAATCGGTCTACATCTCTGTTCCAAACCGTGATTTGGCAAACTCCAAAAGTTCTTCAGACATTACTAGAAATTGTTCTAGCAAACCTTGATTTAGGATTGTTTTGATCCAAAACATAATGCACTTACGTTGGTGTTCTTTAGATTTCCTTTTTTGTTCCTTTTTACATTTATTTCAAAGGAGGGGGCGTGCATCAAGTGACAATTCAATTCTACACAAATTTTACAAATGTGAAGATAGAACACTTTGATAATGAAAGAGTTTTGCTAAAATGCAACATTCTAACTCCTTATAGTGTAATCTGCATAATCTATTGCATAAGCCTAACTGCACAGTTCCTTGGTTTGGGGTAAGTGATGTACTATCAGTCCGATCCAGATCCCATGCTTTTATTTCCCATAAAAATTTTGTGCATCCAGAGTCCAGATAAATTAGTTTAGCTAATAATCAAACAGAAGGTATACCACAGGGCTTAATTAAGGGAAATGCAATTTTAATTTGCAATGTCCGAAGTTAAACTGGAGATGCTATTTTGTTTCTACAGGAGAAGCTTGGAGAAATTCCTGGGCACGAAGATCCAAGGTCTGCCAGAAGCGACCAAAAATTGAGCAATGACACTAAACAGATTGCACAAACAGAAGTGCATGGGGGCCAGTAGGATGAGTAACCCAGCTTTATGGTGCTTTCCAGGGGCACCATCTAACCAATTAGCAGCAACAGGGAGTTTCTTTTGCATAGCAGCATGTAGTTTGGCTTTTGTCCAACTTTTAACTTTTTATATTTTAGGTTATGTTTATTTGCATATCATCCTTTATTTCTCACTGGGCCTACCTTTAAGAGTGGAAGCCCTAAGATATGTGGTGTGAAAGTCATGTCCTACCCTTGTCTGTTTCATAAGGGTGGTAGTATTCACACTAAAATTCATATGTATTAAATATGGTTGGTGAATGTGTAGCTTGGGAGATTGATTAACTAAAGTATGCTACTCTAACAGAAATCTTGATTTATAAACTCGTTCTATGTTGGTTAGCATTACAGGCGTGTCAAAGCCATTTGGGAGGGAGCCGAGAACAAATGTTCTTAGGTATTTCACCAATTGTGTTTTGTCATCCCTGGCTGCGTTTTGTGCTTTTTGGTGTTTTGTTTTAATTGTTTATGTATTTTCTAGTTTGGTCACTTTTATACATATGGTTTCAATTTAAAGCAATTCAATGACAATTCTCAATTTAGACACAATTCTCAAAATTTCAGAAAAAAATGACAATTCTCAATTTCTATCAAATATTTTAAGCTTCCTTTACGTGAGAATAGGCAATTTGGTCCGTAAATTATAAAAAAGTCATTCCTTTTAAAAATAAACAATACAAATATAATTTTTTTAAAATTTAATTTGAAATAAAAATAAACCTCTGTCCCTTTCTCCTTCCTTTTTCTCTAGTAAGATTGTGCATTAAAAATTCCTTTTTACTTCTTATTATGGGGATTTAGTTATGGAATATCCTCAGGGCTTCTACAAATGGTGAGTGTTGTTTAGCAACATGTTATGGGTACCTACACAAATGTAAATTAAGGTGGAAAACTCAATGGTATTGGTCATATCTCTTCAGCCTTCTTCGGCACGAAGATATCAGGTTTGCAAGAAGTGAGCAAAAATTGAGCAATGACACCAAATAGATTGCAGAGACAGAAGTGCATGGGGTCTAGCAGAATGTGTAACCCAACTTTATGGTGCTTTCCAGGGGCACAATCTAACTAATTAGCAGCAACAAGGAGTTTCTTTTGCATAGTAGCATGTAGTTTGACTTTTGTCCAACTTTAACTTTTTATATCTTAGGATGTTTATTTGCATATCATCTTTTATTTCTCACTGGGCCTACTTTTAAGAGTGAAAACCCTGAGATATTTGGAGTGTGAAACTCATGTCCTACCCTTGTCTGTTTCCTAAGGGTAGTAGTATTCACACTTAAATTCCTATGTATTATATGGTTGGTGAATCTGCAGCTTGGAAGATTGACTGACTAAAGTATGCTACTCTAACAAAAATCTTGATTTATGACGTCTTTCTATGTTGGTTAGCGTTACAGGCATGTTGAAGCCAATTGGGAGGGAGCCGAGAACAAAACAGTTCTTAGGTATTTCTCCAATTGTGTTTTTTCAACCCTAGCTGCTTTATTCTTTTTTTGTGTTTTATTTTTTAATTTTTTATATATATTTTCTAGTTTGGTCACTTTTGTCCATGTGGTTTTATTTAAAGCAATTCAAGGACAATTCTCAATTTAGAATCAATTCCCAAAATTTCATAAAAAAGGAAAATTCTCAGTTTCTGTCAATTTTTTAAAGCTTTCCTTATGTGAGAATGGGCAACTTGGTCCGTAAATTAAAAATAATAATAATTCCTTTTAAAAATAAACAATACAAATATAAACTTTTAAAAATTTAGTTTAAAATAAAAATAAACCTATATCCCTTTTTCCTTCCTTTCTCTCTCTTAATTGATTATGAATTAAAAATCCCTTTTTAATTCTCTTTATTATGGGGACTCAATTATGTTATATCCTTAGGGCTTCCACAAACGATGAGTGACGTATAGTAACATGTCACAGTTACCTACGCAAATGTAAATTAAGGTAAAGAACCTACTCAGTTGGAATTGCAATGAAATACGGTCCTTCTCTAACTCAGTTGGAACCTATTCACTTCCGAATCTCTTCGCCCCTCTTGGGCACGAATACATCAGGTGTGCTAGAAGTGACCAAAAATCAAGCAATGACATAAATAGATTGTAGAGACAAAAGTGCAAAGGGTTCCAATAATATGAGTAACCCAGCTTTATGGTGCTTTCCAAGTTGCTTCATGTTGAACGAAGACATCAGGTATGCTGAACTATTACAAAATCCTGTTGTTCCATCTTTGAATCTATTTTCTGCATAAAAGCTAACATAGTCTCTTGTGGGAGCAAATATTTTCGTCTCCAATTATAGCACGCCATGTGGAAAAGAAGAATATCCCTTAAATTAATTAATTGAACTAATTTATTTGGCCAATTAATTAATAGGGATAATATCTTAATTATAGGATATTATCTTTATTTAATAAGATAATGCCATTAATTTAGATATTATCATAATAAGGAGATATAATCATCATCAAATTAGGAGATTTGGATCTCAATCAAATCCCTAATGGACTCAATATCTTCAATTTGGGGAAAGAATAAACTTCTTCCTAATAAGAGTTTTATTCTCTATGAAACCCTAGCCTCCGAGGCTCCTTCAAGGTACTTCTAAAACCCTAGAAAAATACCCGAAGCTCTCTCCCTCTCTCTCCCTAGCCGACGACAACACCCTTGTCGCCGACCTCTCCACTCTCCACTCTCCATATTTTCTCTACATGGCTCCAGCCACCCAGTTCTCACCCTAGAGAAATTTCTATACCCTTTTTAGCTATTGTCTCACCTAGATTCAATCGAATTAACTTAGGCATCAGAGGTCCTTTGGCCAACACCCCTCGAGTGTGGCTTATTTACTCCGGTCTTTTTTACAAGAATCAAGGAAGAGAGATAAGGAAGATCAAAGGTTGAAGAATCACAAAGAGAATATTCTCCCGCGAGGATTTTTGCACAAACATCTCTTCCAAAGAAGACTTCACAGGTGGGTTAGATTGACTAGGCATATTAGCATTAGCATTATTTTTCCATGAAAAATTAGGATGATCTCTCCAGCCTAGGTTATAAGTATTTGAAAAAGGATCGTTTCTAGGCCTCAGGTTGTAGGAATTCATCATATTCACTTGTTCTTGCACATATTTAGGAAATTCACTACTAGAAGGACATGAATCAAAATTATGACCAAAACCATTACAAATTGAACAAGCCTCAACCGGTTTAGGAGTGGTGTGCTTGGACATCATAGCATCCAGCTTCTTGTTGAAGGCGGCAATTTGCCTTGCCATGTCATCATTATGGCTCAATTTTGTTGGGGTCTTTTCCGTTGGAAGGCTCGTCCGGGCTTGTTGATTCTTGGACCGCCATAGAGTGGTGAATCAAGTCTTCGTTGCCCCTTTTTCTGAGTTAGCAAGGACTAGGCCCAAAGCATCCCGAGGGAGAAGCAAGTCCCAAGGGAGTACTCTGTTCTTCTTCCAGCGGTTGCGTGTTTGGTGCTGATATTTCCGGCATCTTGACGAAGAGTTGAAGATGACTTGCTGATGTTTCCAGCAGCTTGAAGAAGAGTTGAAGATGACTTGTTGATGTTTCCAGCAGCTTGACGAAGAGTTAAAGATGACTTGCTGATGTTGATATGAGATTATACGAGCTTGGCTTGAGAGCTTGGAGTGTGGGAGCTAAAGATCCACAAGTTTAGCAAATGAGAATGCATGTGCTTGGCTTGGTGTTGAATATGCTTGAGTTTGGTTGTTGATAATTTGTTGTTTGTGGCTATGGTGTTTATAGCTTGGAAGGAAGGGAAAGCTTGGAGTTATGCTTGGTGAGGCTTTAGGGATTTAAGAGTTTCAAGAGAAGGATAATGGGAGGAAAAGCTTGAGGTTTGAAGGCTGTGGTGTTTATAGCTTGGAAGGAAGGAAAAACTTGGAGTTATGCTTGGTGAGGCTTTATAGAGAAGATGATGGATTTCAAGGGTGAGAAAGTAGGAAACATGGTTATGATGTTTGAGGAATGGCTAGGATGGCCGCTGGAATGCTTACAGCAGCCGAAGGGAGGAAGAAAAGTGGTTTAATGGTCGCTGGGGTGCTTGAGCAACCAAGAGAGGGTTGGTTGATGGCTACTGGGAGGCTTGCAGCAGCCAAATGATGAAGGTTGATGGCTGGGATGGCCGTTGGAATGCTTGTAGCAGCTAAAAGGAGGAAGGAAGATGAGTTCTCATGGTTGCTGAGAAGCTTGCAGCAACCAAGAGAGGTTTTTTGCTTAGCAAATGCCTCCCAATTTATAGAGGGTGAGGGTTTTCCTTTATTTCCAATAGGTAAAGGGAGGTGCTGGAACCAGCCTATTTCCAATGATTAAAAGGGAGCACCGGGGCATGCTATTTTCCAGCAGGTGAAGCTAGGTACCATAAACTGATTATTTCCTATGGGTAAAAGGAAGCGCTGGAAATGGCTTATTTCCAGCGGGTAATAGGGAGTGCTGGAAAAAGCTTGTTTCCGATGGGGTAAACCTAGGCATTTCAAAAATGACTATTTCCTATGGGTAAAAGGAAGTGCTTGAAAAATATCTCATTTGCTCACCCACATTGGAGAACTCTAAGTAATGGGCTTGGACTTTGGTCCTCCCAAGTAGCTAGCCCAAAGTCTCCATTATCCAAGAGCTTCCGTGGGCCTTGTGGACCTCTGTCACCTTCCATACCACAATCCCTCATGCAAGCCCCGTAAACCACATGACTTGGGTTCATGTGAGCTTGATAGGTGATTGAAATATGAAAAATGTATTATTGGCTTAGCATGGCATGAACACTATTATTTATGTAATGAATAAATTTCCAAAATACAGCTTGGATTAATGTATGACCAACATTATATGTTATATTGGGCTTTAAATGTCTTTGGGCTTCTCGTGACTTTTTTGGGCCTCAACAAATTCATAGATGCCTTTCGCCCTCCTCCTAGTATCTCTCTACTGCGAATTTGATCCCAAAATCTCATAAATGTCATAGGCCTCTTGCAGTGTCTTTCTAAACATAGCTCCACCTGTAGCATTATTTGCCATAGTTTGACAAGAAAGATTTAGTCCATCATAAAAATATTGCATTTGATTTTCTAAAGAATAATTATGATGAGGGCACTGTATTAACAACATCTTAAATCTATCACATGCTTCATGGAATGGCTCTCTATTGGCTTGCTCAAGTTGGTTGTCATGGCATGAGAGTAAAATTTTCCAACAAATTTGTTGTAAATTGATGTCCAGTCAGTGAGTTATCCAGGAGGCAAAGACATTAGCCACCTTTTCGCCTTATTCTTAAGGGTATAAGGAAAAAATCTCATCCTCAATTTGGTCTTCAGAAAGTAAACCATGAAATTCAGGAAGCATAGAAAAATGTAAATTTTTAAGCTTATAATTCCTGGCCTCTGTTGGTAAAGCAATGGATGAAGGTGAGGTAGAGATGGTGGGCCGCGCATACTCCTCTAGGGGGTGTGCGTTATTGATGGGTTCTAGCGCCATCTCCTCTTGTTGCTCCTCTTGACTTTCTTGATCGAATGCAAAGAATTTGCTTTCGTTAGAATCATATTCGTAACCCGAATCTATTCGTAACTCTTCTTTCCGATTTGATCTACTTTATCGTCTAAGGGCAACACGTCTCCTTTGGTGGATCTCTGACCTCACATTCAACCAAAAAATAAATAAATAAATAAAATTAAAATAAGCTAATTATGTAACCTAAGAAAACCAACACAAATTTAAGGCAAGCATAAGAAGAAATAACTAATAAACTTTCAATCAAATCCCAAGCAGTGGTGCCAAAAACTTGATGAACAAAAGTTATACCTCACAAGTGCACGAATCGATATGATAGTATAACAAGCAAATATGAGAGTCGTTCCCACAGAGATTTGTAAAATTTATCAATTAATTCCAAATATGAATACCTTATGAAAACTAGAAAATAAAAATGAAATATTAAAAGTACTAAAATAGCCGAAAATAAGATTACTCAATTTTAATCTAAGTGTTGAAAATCAAGAAAATAAAATTAACAAAAGTTGGAAATTGGTTTTGAAAATCAATGGATGAAAACTAGGATCCCGACTTCACCATAACAATCCTATTCTATGTATTGAGAATAAAGTTCCAATTCAATTCCAAGGGTTTGTTCTTTCTTTATTATGATGATTCGTTCAGCCGCGGTGTCACCAAGTCCCAACTAATGAACCCTATAGCCAAATTTAATCGAGAATCCATTAAGTTTACGAAGAACAATCAAGAACTAAGAAGTGTCTTAGCTTGAACCTGGGCTTTAACAACAACTCATTTATTCATAGTGCATATATGATTAGGGATGAACCCCTCGCCCAACCTTATCGTAGACAATCCAAAATACCTATAATGAACAATTATAAGTATCAAGATCACAATTATAATAATGAATAAAAGAAGGAATATATATTGATTTAAAATAAAGTATTAACTCAACAACATAGAATCATCATGTTAGGTTACATCGGCTCCCTAGCAAAGAATTTAGTTACCCATAGCCATCTTAGAAATAAAAAATATACTTATGAACACAAAATACAAAGTTTGAATTAAGATATAACATCCGTAGATGAATCCACTGTAGTTGAACTCCTCCTCCGAAAAACCTTGAAGGCTATGAACGGCTAAGAATGTGAGTATGTGAATTGGGTGATTTGAGATATTGAACAATATGCTAGGGTTCTCCCCAAAAATCTAGTCTAAAAGATGTATTTATAGGCCCTAGGACTTTTCTCTAATAATACAAGGATTAGGAAACTTAAAACTACCAAAAACCCTAGGAAAAACTAGCCAAAAATGCCAAAAATACAAAAAATTCTCTGTTGCATTCGCGCTGTCTGCTCAAGCGCCAAAAACTGGGCGAAAAATCAACTCTTTGCCACTCGAGTGCCAGAACATAGTCACTCAGTTCGCAGCCTGAACCACTCGTACGAAAACTGATGTAACTTCCTCTAGAAACTCGAAATCAAGAACCGTAAAATTCTATAGAAACTAGACTTCTAGAGCTTTTTAATGATATATGGCACGTTATCTTATTCTTCCTGAGCACATATAGGTAAATCTGTAAAGTCGACCTATGTGCATTGGTAGTTTCTTGACTTTCAAGTTGCTTCTTTACTCATTTTCACCATAGTTTGCTCCTTTTAGTGCCAACTCACGCCTAGGGACGATTTCCTACAAAACTCACACTAAACACATCAAAATGTTCGCACCACTTTGCAAAACCTAAGGGAGGTGTCTTATAGCAGTGTAGCTCGGAAGTCCGAGTGTCGTATCCACAGAGAGCAGTGTAAAGATAACAGAGCTTAAAAAGAACAATTATGATTGAAAAGTAGATTTATGCAAGATTTTGATTTCAAGAAAATTCAATTGATTAAAACACTAAGGCATTAAGTTTCCACTTCTAACATAAGCATGCAACTCTTATTAATTTGATCCACAAAATATTTTCCAATTTAGTTGTTCAAAATAATTAAAGCTCTTTTTAATTTCCTTTAGAAGTATTCTAAGTATAACTTGTACCAATGACAACAAACTATCAAAAAATAATCTTCGTCGAAATTCTATTAATCTTTAGTAATTCTCTTCTCTTTAAAAAGCATGAAAGTTTTTACTACACAATGGGAAAAACATGATTGAACCCATGAAATAGATTATCAAACATTCATCAATTAATTAAAAAGAAAACTACAAATTCCATTTGAACAAAAACTACAAATTCACATTAAAGCTTAAGTTTGGATCAAACTAATAAAAATTACACTCATATTAAAAGCTTTCTCCCTAGCCTTAGCTAGGGAGTTAGTTCCCCATAATAAAATAAAACTAAAAATAGAAATTAAAACTTAGAAAGATGGAGGGAAGAGAGAAAGCTCAAGAGTTGTGGAGCTTGGGTGTGTTTTGAAGGCTTGTAGAGCTTCCTATTTATAGCCTTAAATCTCAACAACAACAATCACTAGGGAAATATTAAAATCTAAATTTCTTATCCCTTTCAATTCAAAACCGTAGCCCATCTCTTCATTGTTTCTTCTTTTGGCATGGGTGTGGCACTTCATGCATTCTTTTCAATTCTTTTCTTCTTGGTTGCTCCATCCATTGCTACTTTTCCTTTCTTTTATGCCTTGGTGTGGCACTTCAACACTTTATTATGCACTTCCATACTTTCCTTCTTCTCTTTGTCGGGTGGTACATCATTGCGCATGCATTTTATATTTCTTCTTTTAGCATGGGGGTCTGACTCTTTATTTGCTACCAACCCATGTGCTGCTAATCTTTGTTGCTGGCTAATAAAGTTCTTTTAATGCTGCACATGTGTTGCTGGAAAAACGAATTCTTCTGAACCAAGCTTGGTGTAGGAAGGCATGAGGTTTCAATATGTATCCAATGGGGCTCAAATTTGGATATGTTATAATAGACACCCATTGGAACAACTTTCATGAAGAATGCATTCCCATCTAACCAGTAAAAAGGTGTATTTTGGGGCTTGCAAGCTGACTGCCGAAAATGGACTGGGTCTCATCTGAGCAGTAAAAACGTGTGTTTTGGGGCTTGCAAACTGACTGCCGAAAATGGACTGGAGTTTGGGCTTCATTTCTTTTCTCTCCTTGGGCTGCTGCACAAGAAATAGCTACCTAATAGAAAGTTCAACTGAATTAGCCTTTATTTCAATGAAGTGCAAATGGATTTGTAAAATGCAATGTAACATTCTAACTGGTTCAAAATTCATTGAAACAAAGTACTAACAAATATAGATTAGGGATAGAAATTGTAATAATTATGTGTTTATCAAATACCCCC
This sequence comes from Prunus avium, assembly GCF_002207925.1. Next base: position 429,831 of record NW_018921246.1, read on the forward strand.
ATACCTATAATTTGCTAGTCCTCAAGCAAACTAAAATTAAAAACTTAGAATAAATGAAAACTAATTAAGCCACTTCCGCAGGGATCTCGATTGCATTTAGCGTATGCAATAAACCTTTAAACCCCTAGGTTGCCCTAGTGGACGAGTTATAGTCTCGTGAGGGTTTTCAGGGATGATACCCACAAACATCTGAAATTTTAAGTAACTCTCCTGCCAAATCATCATCAAGAATGTCAAAGCTCAAAAATCAAGATTCTCAATTCATGAACAAATTTAAAAGAGCGAACACAAATCCAAAACTTTAAGTTCTTCCAGTCTAAAGTCAAAGTCATTTATCACCATTAATAAACTTTTCATTTGCTTTCTTTGGTGTAAAGTGAACTAACACAGTTGAGAAGACAAAATTTCAATCATAATCACACCATCCTTGCTATCTGTAGAATTTTTTTATATATTTATTTTAAAGCTTATAATAAATATATACATGCTATTATGTGGACTGTGCAATGTTTAGCTCCCTTAAGCTTTATAATTAACCCATGTAGCAAGTGTTAGGCCAATGACTCTCAAACACAAAGGCTTTAAGGCATTAGGTGTTGAAACACTCCGATGAGCTTAATAACTCGAGTTAAAAAGGCTACAAAGCTAAACAAGTCACACATGCATTTTTTATTTTTTATTTTTTTAAGTTTGACGCGAACACTCACTACTGATTAGGCAAGAGGCCCGGTCACTAAGTGAAAGTTCTCTTTTTATTCTCTTTTTATTTTTTATTTTTTTCAAGACAACAAAGATAAATACAATTAATCTCAAACTCTATCTTCTCAAGCGCATTAGTGTGAGTGTGAATTTTTCAAAGCCTAGCTCATAAATCATTCATTAAGTAGAAATAAATGAAAAAGACTAAAGATGGGATTAGTTATTGTATCGCTCAAGTGTTCTCAATTTTAAATTCACGCATGAATATCAAATCTCAATTTAATGCAAGCCTGTTTTGATGACAACAAGTGTGGAGTTTTTTTTTTTTTGTTTTTTTTTTGTGAAATAAAATTTACGAACTAACAAATTGCCAAAAATAATTCCACTTCCCCCCAACTTGAATGAAACATTGTCCTCAATGTGAGCATGCGTAATACATTAAAGAGAGACAAGTGATTATAATTGAGCAAAAAAGAATAGAAGGGTCAGGAAAGAAATTACCTGAAAAGAAAAACAGAAAATCTTCAAAATATATCCTATAGCTTGTTAGAATCCATAAAACATAAATAAATAAATAACACAAATAAATACCAAATACTAAACTAAATACAGTCTGAAAATTCAATCCTGATAAACAGGATTCTCCAAGTGAATCGTGTCATCTTGCAAAACAAAATTCTCCAAAAACGGTTTAAGACGTTGACCATTAACTTTAAAAACATTACCATTTTTTGGATCCTCAATCTCCACTGCTCCAAAAGGAAAAACTCTTGTGACCACAAATGGACCTGTCCATCTGGAACGAAGTTTACCAGGAAAAATATGCAATCTCGAATTATATAAGAGAACTTTCTGTGATGGTTCAAAGTTTTTCCTCAAAATATTTCTATCATGAAAAACCTTCATTTTCTCTTTGTAAATTCGAGAGTTTTCATAAGCATCATACTGAAGCTTCCTATTTGAACTTGCATCATTTAAACCAAAATTAAACATTTTAATTGCCCAATATGCCTTATGTTCAAGTTCAACTGGTAAATGACAAGCCTTACCGTAGACAAGTCTGTACAGTGACATCCCTATGGGGGATTTGTACGCTGTACGGTATGCCCATAAAGCATCAGTTAATCTCAAAGACCAATCTTTACTGTTAGGACTCACAGTTTTTTCCAAAATTTGTTTTATCTCCCAATTAGCAAGTTCAACTTGACCGCTTGTTTGTGGGTGATATAGGGTAGCGACTTTATGAGTGACACCATATTTTTTCATTAAAGCCTCAAAAGGTTTATTACAAAAGTGTTTTCCCCCATCACTTATAATAGCTCGAGGTGTTCCAAATCTTGCGAAAATGTTTTCTTTTAAAAACCACAAAACAGTTTTATGATCATTATGTCGACAAGGAACAGCCTCTACCCATTTGGAAACATAATCAATACCCACCAAGATATGAAAATATCCAAAAGAAATAGGGAAAGGACCCATAAAATCAATGCCCCAACAATCAAATATTTCAATTACCAAAATTGGGTTCAAAGGCATCATATTTCTACGGGTAATTGCCCCTAACTTTTGACAACGGTCACAAGTTCGACAAAAAGAATTAGTGTCTTTAAAAAGCGTAGGCCAATAAAATCCACACCGCAAAATTTTTGCAGCGGTTTTCTTTACAGAAAAATGATCACCACATGCTTCATTATGACAAAAAGAAATTACTGCATGGATTTCATTATCAGGTACACACCTCCTAATGATCTGAGCAGGGCAATATTTAAACAGATAGGGGTCATCCCAAAAGAAATTTTGAACCTCTGTAAGAAATTTCCTCTTGTCTTGAGCAGTCCAATCAGATGGAATTTTACATGTAGCAAGAAAATTAACAATGTTAGCAAACCAAGGTAATTCCGAAATAGTAAATAATTGCTCATCTGGAAAAGAATCATTAATTGGCAATGTTTCAATGATATCCTCAAAACTCAATCTAGACAAATGATCAGCCACTACATTTTCTACTCCCTTTTTATCATTGATTGTGATGTCAAATTCTTGAAGTAGTAGGATCCACCTAATCAGTCGAGCTTTAGCATCTTTCTTTTCAAAAAGGTATTTTAAAGTTGCATGGTCAGTGAAAATAACAATAGGTGATCCAACTATATAAGCACGAAACTTATCCAAAGCAAATACCACAGCAAGGTGTTCTTTTTCAGTTGTAGAATAATCCATCTGAGCACTGTTCAAGGTTCTGCTTGCATAATGGATGACATGTGGCTTCTTATCCTTTCTTTGCCCCAAAACAGCTCCAACCGCAAAATCACTGGCATCACACATAATTTCAAAAGGTAAAGTCCAGACAGGTGGTTGCATAATTGGAGCAGATGTGAGCATTTCAATTAATTTCTCAAAAGCCTTTTGACGTGAATCAAACCACTCAAATTTACTGTATTTTAATAGGAGATTACACAAGGGTCTAGATATTGCACTAAAATTCTGAATAAATCTCCTGTAAAAACCAGCATGACCTAAAAATGATCTGACATCTTTAATAGTTTTTGGAACTGGCAATTTTGAAATTAATTCAATTTTAGCTTTATCCACTTCAATTCCTTTAGATGAAACAATATGACCAAGAACAATTCCAGAAGAAACCATAAAATGACATTTCTCCCAATTTAAAACAAAGTTTTTCTCCTGGCATCGAACCAATACTTTTTCCAAATTACTCAAGCAATTATCAAAAGAATCACCGAAAACAGATATATCATCCATGAAAACTTCAAGAAATTGCTCAACCATATCACTGAAAATACTGATCATGCATCTTTGAAAAGTAGCAGGAGCATTACATAATCCGAAAGGCATTCTACGAAAAGCAAAAGTACCAAAAGGACATGTAAAAGTAGTTTTTTCTTGATCTTCAATGGCAATTTCAATTTGATAATAACCTGAGTATCCATCTAAGAAGCAATAAAATTCATGACCGGCTACCCTTTCTAAGATTTAACCAATAAAAGGTAAAGGGAAATGGTCTTTTCTAGTTGCAGAATTTAGCTTTCTATAATCAATGCACATGCGCCAACTTGAAACAACTCTAGTAGGTATCAATTCATTCTTATCATTTTTAACCACAGTTATGCCAGATTTCTTAGGTACAACTTGAGTAGGACTTACCCATTTACTATCAGAGATGGAATAAATAATACCTACATCTATTAATCTCAACACCTCAGTTTTAACAACATCTTTCATGATTGGGTTTAACCTACGTTGTGCCTCCCTAGAAGACTTGGCTTCATCCTCTAAAAATATTTTATGAGTACAAACAAGAGGACTAATTCCCTTAATGTCAGCAAGAGTCCAACCAATAGCAGATCTGTGAGAATTCAACACATTAAGTAACTTACCTTCTTGCAAAGAGTCAAGTTCAGAAGATATTACCACTGGAAAAATGTTGTTGGACCCCAAGAATGGAGGCTTCAATTATGGATTAGGAACTTCCACATTTGATGGCAATGTCTTTTCCTTCCGAGGTGGAAGCTTCTCAAACTTTGGCGTCCATTTATTCACCTGAAAGGATTTAAACAATGAATTAAGATAAGCAATTTCCGGATCGTCAAGTAATTCAGATTCTTTAGAATTCAATAAAAGAGCCTCTAGAGGGTTAGAAATACCGGTCTTCTCAAATTGATCCTGCACAAGAGCTTCAATCAAGTTCACCACTGCACATTCATCATCTTCATAAGGCCGCCTGAAAACATTAAAAATGTTAATTTCCAATGTCATGTTACCAAAACTGAGTTTCATTACCCCACTTCTGCAACTAATGTGTGCATCACAAGTAGCAAGGAAGGGGCGTCCTAAAATGACAGGAATTTCATTTTCAGAATGCAAAACAGGTTGTGTATCCAAAACAACAAAGTCAACAGGGTAGTAAAATTTGTCCACTTGGACCAATACATCCTCAATTACCCCTCTCGGCACTCATACAGACTGATCAGCAAGTTGCAACTTCATTGTTGTGGGCTTTAACTCACCAAGACTTAACTGCAAATATACTGAATATGGCAATAAATTTACACTAGCCCCCAAATCAAGCATAGCACAATTGATGTAATTTTTTCCAATTACACATGAAAGAGTGGGACTTCCTGGATCTTTGTATTTAGGAGGGATCTTATGTTGCAACAATGCACTCACATGTTCAGTCAAAAATGCAGTTTTCTTCACCCGATGCTTTCTTTTAAAAGTGCACAGATCTTTTAAAAATTTAGCATAAGAAGGGATCTGTTTAATAGCGTCTAACAGAGGAATATTAACTTTGACTTCTTTAAAAACATCCAAAATTTTAGAATTTTGATTCAATTTCTTTGGAGGATTTAAAGCTTGGGGAAAAGGAGCAGGAAAATGATATTAATTTGATTCACTCAATTTGGACTTGTTTAGTTCATCATTATTCTTAGATTTTTCAACTTCCTTTGGTGAAGGTGTGTTATCAATTATTTTACCACTTCTAAGAGCAATGACAGACTTAGCATATTCAATTGAGGTTTCACACGAATTAACATTCTTTGGATTTGGTTGAGTTTGGGAAGGAAATTTTCCTTTTTCATTTATTGCAAAAGAATTTGTCAATTTAGAAATTTGGCTTTTAATTTCTTTATTTTCTTTAACCATTTGACCAAACAAGGTATCATACCTTTGATTTTGCTTCTGCTGTTCCTGCATAAATGCTTGAAGAGTATCGCTCAAAGTGGGTGTAACAACCCAAACCTTAATTATTATTTAACTATTAATTTAAGGAAGGAAAAGACTAAACTACCCTCGGAATAATTTATTAGGTTTTAAGTTGACTTTTTGACCGAGAAAGAATTTGGAAAATCCACTTGTACCATTGCATAGAGCGCGACGAAACGAGTCCGTAGACACGTAGTAGACTTGAATCGGACTTGTAACGAAGAAATTACGAGCTATTTACGAAATTGGGCTAAAATTGTAATTTCGGAAAAATCAGATTTTTAAAAAAAAAATCTGCTTCTCTCTCTCTCCTCACTCTCCCTTCTTCCTCGCGTAAACCCCTCCCCTCTTTCTTATTTTTCCAGCAGCTCCTTCAAGCCTCCATAGCCACCACCTCACCTCATTGCCTGACACGAAACTGGCCAAGATCGGACCAGCCCAACCTCGCCG
>NW_018921246.1:444478-479930 GCF_002207925.1 Prunus avium
TATATATACATGCTTGCATTGATTTCTGTACGTATATTTATATAAGACTTAATGTTTGATTAAGTGTATGATTGGCTCTTAAATATAAATAGAAATGCATTGATTTTAGTACTAGTATAAATAAGAAAATGATATAGTTTTATAACTGTTTTTACAGAGGGGTTAGTATGTTCTAATACTATTTTCTAACGCTTTGTTTTGGTCCACTCACCCTTTTTAATGTTTTGAGCCCCCAGGCAGTAGTCGTGCATCAGTGCGCCACCACCGGGCCGAGTCCATCTTCCGCCACATTTCCTGACAACGTAGGGTCTTGTGTAATTATTTTACACCTTTAATCTTCTATGTAGAGCTCTGATATTGCCCTAGATTGCATGTCTGACTGTTGGAATGTAATTATTTGCATGCTGACAGTTGGTGTATATTTTATATGCATGTTTGACAGGTGTAATCTTGGGATTGGTTTAACTACGGGGGAGATCTTGCTGAATTTTTCAGCAAAAGTCAAACCCCAGTTTTAGTTGAAAGTTGACTACAAGGGCAATTAGGTCTTTGGTGCTCGGCACTTGCCAGGTGTCGGACACAAACAGGGTCCGGCTCGGATTCCAAAGTGGAATTTGGGTCGGGTCCTGTCAGTGGGTCTAGCATTAAATGTATTAGTTGCAGGAAACTGATGATTGAAAGAATTTCTATCACTTACTTGAGGTTGTGACTCATTGCTCCAATGAAAGTTTGGATGGTTTCTTGTTGCTGGATTGTAAGTGTTGGAAAAAGGAGAATACCGTTGTTTGAAGTTTCCAACAGCAGGACAACGCTCCTCATAAGCTCCTTTCATTTCCTGAAAAATTGGGCAATTTTTAACAGTATGACCAATCTCATAACAAGAATCACATACTTGATTAACATCAGCTTGAAAAACAGGTTGAGGCAAATTTGATTTTTCCGTTTTCAAAGCAGCAATCTCTTTAGTCAAAACCTCAAATTTTAATTTCCAATCATCTTCTTCTTTTAATTGATAAATTTCTTTATTAATAGAAGATGTGGCAATTCTTGACCGATCAGTGGTCTCAACTGGACTGGGGACAGTCCATTGATGAGCTTTTTCAGCAATTTCATACAAAAATTCTAGGGCATCATCAGGGTCTTTTTGCATAAATTTTCCATTACACATAGACTCAACAAATTGGCGATCATGGGGGAGAAGTCCCTCATAGATATAACTAGCAAGACGCCAGTTTTCAAAACCATGGCGTGGGCACAAATTCAAAAGCTCTTTAAATTTCCCAAGTTTGATATAAAGTTTCATTTTCCTTTTGAGAGAAATTTGAGATTCTTTTCTTAAGAGCAATCGTCTCGTGAATAGGAAAATATTTGTTAAAAAATGCTTGAGTCATTTCCCCCCAAGAACCTATGGACCTAGCCCTTAATGAATACAACCAACTTTTGCTTTTTCTTTTAAGGAAAACGGAAAAAATTTAAACCTTATGAAATTAATCATATCAAGTTGAACATTGTAAAAAGTGCCAATAGCCTCTTCAAATTCCCTAACATGCACATAAGGATTTTCACTTTCCATACCATGAAAAATGGGAAGCAGTTGAATCTTTCCAGGTTTGAAATCATAATTTGGCATGTTAGGTGGAAACATTATGCATGAAGGATTTGGTGCACGAGTAGGATGCAAAAATGTCTCTAAAGTTCTAGGTGCAACTACTTCTTCTCTTATGGGAATTTCATTATTCTCAATCTGAGCATTAATTTCTTGTTCATTATTCGCAATTTCTGCCATGCTTTCAGATTTGTTGGATATTTCAGTTGAAGAAGTTGAAGCAGAATGTTCTAAATTAACAGTTTCAAGCTTTTTAACAAATCTTCCTAGATGATCTCTAGGTCGCACAAATAAAATAAATAAATAAACAAAAACGAAACAAAACAAAACAAAAAAAATTATTAACAATAAGATGAAAGTTGGAAAGAGTGTACCATATGTGAAGAATTTCACATAACCAGCAAACCTCTGACCAAGGGGATCTCTGTACTCTTTGACAAGCCGCTCCCCGGCAACGGCGCCAATTTGTTCGCACCACTTTGCAAAACCCAAGGGAGGTGTCGTATAGCAGTGTAGCTCGGAAGTCCGAGTGTCGTATCCACAGAGAGCATAACCAGCAAACCTCTGACCAAGGGGATCTCAGTACTCTTTGACAAACCGCTCCCCGGCAACGGCTCCAATTTGTTCGCACCACTTTGCAAAACCCAAGGGAGGTGTCGTATAGCAGTGTAGCTCGGAAGTCCAAGTGTCGTATCCACAGAGAGCGGTGTAAAGATAACAGAGCTGAAAAAGAACAATTATGATTGAAAAGTAGATTTATGCAAGATTTTGATTTCAAGAAAATTCAATTGATTAAAACACTAAGGCATTGGGTTTCCACTTCTAACATAAGCATGCAACTCTTATTAATTTGATCCACAAAATATTTTCCAATGTAGTTGTTCAAAATAATTAAAGCTCTTTTTAATTTCCTTTAGAAGTATTCTAAGTATAACTTGTACCAATGGCAACAAACTATTAAAAAATAATCTTCGTTGAAATTCTATTAATCTTTAGTAATTCTCTTCTCTTTTAAAAGCATGAAAGTTTTTACTACACAATGGGAAAAACATGATTGAACCCATGAAATAGATTATCAAACATTCATCAATTAATTAAAAAGAAAACTACAAATTCCATTTGAACAAAAACTACAAATTCACATTAAAGCTTAAGTTTGGATCAAACTAATAAAAATTACACACTCATATTAAAAGCTTTCTCCCTAGCCTTAGCTAGGGAGTTAGTTCCCCATAATAAAATAAAACTAAAAACAGAAATTAAAACTTAGAAAGATGGAGGGAAGAGAGAAAGCTCAAGAGTTGTGGAGCTTGGGTGTGTGTTGAATGGTGTGGAGGATCTCTCTATTTATAGGAGAAGCTCATGTTGCAACCTTGCAATATGTCTTGAATAAATTATTATCCCATCATGCCATTCCCGTAGCTTTCTTCTTCTTTAATTCCTCAATTGATGCTCCACTTCCATTGTTTATTGCCATCATGATTCCATTTCCTTATCTCTTTCCTTTGGTGGCCAACCATCTCTCTCTTTGCATTCCTTTGGCATGCTGCACATGTGTTGCTGGAAAAACGAATTCTTCTGAACCAAGCTTGGTGTAGGAAGGCCTGAGGTTTCAATATGTATCCAATGGGGCTCAAATTTGGATATGTTATAATAGACACCCATTGGAACAACTTTCATGAAGCATGAATTCTCATCGGAGCAGTAAAAACGTGTGTTTTGGGGCTTGCAAGCTGACTGCCGAAAATGGACTGGAGTTTGGGCTTCATTTCTTTTCTCTCCTTGGGCTGCTGCACAAGAAATAGCTACCTAATAGAAAATTCAACTGAATTGGCCTTTATTTCAATGAAGTGCAAATGGATTTGTAAAATGTAATGTAACATTCTAATTGGTTCAAAATTCATTGAAACAAAGTACTAACAAATATAGATTATGGATAGAAATTGTAATAATTATGTGTTTATCACAAAACAACCAACTTTAACTTTTTATATTTTAGGATATGTTTATTTGCATATCATCCTTTATTTCTCACCGGGCCTACCTTTAAGAGCGGAAGCCCTAAGATATGTGGAGTGTGAAACTCATGTCCTACCCTTGTCTGTTTGATAAGGATAGTAGTATTCACATTTAAATTCATATGTATTAAATATGGTTGGTGAATGGGTAGCTTGGGAGATTGATGAACTAAAGTATGCTATTCTAATAGAAATCTTGATTTGTAAACTCATTCTATATTGGTTAGTGTTATAGGCATGTTGAAGCCAATTGGGAAGGAGCAGAGAACAAAACTGTTCTTGGGTGTTTTCGAAAATTCACTACTACAAAAAGGGCAATAGACGACGAGAATTTACCGTCATGTAGCTTGGTTTTCAAACCGTCATGAAATCGACATACATCTTTTGAAAAACACAACCACGACGGTAAATCCCCGACGTTGTTAAGACATACAACATCATGCCCAACTAAAAACTGATGTCTAAATATTGAAAATGAGCCAAAAAAATCCACTAGGATAAGAATAGACGACCCTTTTCAAAAATCAACGTCGTTTAAATATCGAAATATGACGTAGTTTAACAAAATACCGACGTAAAAAATAGATACCACGACATAAACTACTAACTTACCGCCGTCCCATGTCATTTTAATGGCAATAATTTAAAATAAATCGACGTTTTTAATACATATTCCGTGAAAATAAAATTATGACGGACCAAACATGACGTCGTTAGGATGTTACAATGTCGGAAAACATGTAAAGGGAGCCGTGTTTTAGAATATGCACGTCACTTACAACACGAAGACTGTTGTTTCAATGACCATAGACGGCTCAGTTTATTGGTCAATTTTCGTGTAGAAAGACTGTAACGACATGGGTTAAAAAGAAACGACGTGGTTATCATCTATATAACGTCATCTATGTAAAAGGACGACGTTCAAACTTCTTTTCACTTCGTCTACTTAACAACGGATGACATTATTAATATCTACTACGTCACCTTTATTTACACAATCGTCGTTAATAGAACTCTTTCCACTCCTGTGTTATATAAAACTTGACGTGGTAAAGAATTATTAACGGCAGTAAATATTTGAAGAACGAGGTTATAGTTCTCTTTTACGATGCATTTATTTCAAACAATGACGTGGTTATTTAGGTACAACGTCAAGACCAATATAAAGGCAGACGTGTTTAAGAATATACACATCACCTACAAGACCAGGACCGTCGTTTCAATGACTCTAGACAGCTCAGTTTATTAGTCAATCGCCATGTAGAAATACTGTAACGACATTGGTTAAAAAGAAACGACGTGGTTGTCAACTATGTAATGTCGTCTCGATAAATTGACGACGTTCAAACATGTTTTCATGTCGTCTATGTCACATCCCGGATCGGCTCCGCCGTAGCACGATATTGTCCGCTTTGGGCCCCCCCTCTCTGGCCCTCAGAGTTTTGTTTCTGGGAGCTCACGACCAACTTCCCAGTGGGTCACCCATCCTGGGATTGCTCTAGCCCCCAACTCGCTTAACTTCGGAGTTCCCATGACTCCGAAGCCAGTGAGCTCCCAAAAGGCCTCGTGCTAGATGGATGCGAGCATGTACATATAAGGCACATTAGCACCCTCTCCGTTGGTCGATATGGGATCTTACAATCCACCCCCCTTAGGGGCCCGACGTCCTCGTGGGCACACTCGCATCACACGGCAGAGTGGCTCTGATACCAAATTATCACATCCCGAATCGGCTCCGCCGTAGCACGATATTGTCCGCTTTGGGGCCCCCCCTCTCTGGCCCTCACAGTTTTGTTTTTGGGAGCTCACGACCAACTCCCAGTGGGTCACCCATCCTGGGATTGCTCTAGCCCCCAACTCGCTTAACTTCGGAGTTCCCATGACTCCGAAGCCAGTGAGCTCCCAAAAGGCCTCGTGCTAGATGGATGCGGGCATGTACATATAAGGCACATCACCCCCCTCTCCGTTGGTCGATGTGGGATCTTACAGTCTACTTAACCAAGGATGACGTTATTAATATCTACTACAGTGTCATTATTTCCACAAAGGTCGTTATATAATAAATTTCTACTTCATTTATGATATAAAAAGGAACGTGGTAAATAGTTAACACGATCCTTATTGAGGCTCGTCGAGTTAGTCATCTAATACGTCGTTTTTTGTAATCTTGCTGACATTGACAAGAACTTTCAAGTTAGATATTTAAATGCAAAAGCCTTTTGTGGTTCTAAAAGAAGACGTAGAATATATGTTGTTGGTCGTAGTTATTTTTTATACGTCGATATGCTGTGATTAGGGTCCTTGTTATGTTCCTTTAAATGTCGGCTATTTTTGCATCTCCGTCGTGATATTATTAATAACTGTTGCACAATACTGTCACTGTTCTTCTTTTTTTACGTTGTTTTGAATTAAATGAGTAGTCTTGTGAGTTACGCTTTAGACGTCGGTAAGTACATTGCGGTCGTTGAATGCTTCCAAAATGTCGTTTTTTAATTTCTATTTTATTAAAACAGACATGTTTTGTATTCAAAGTTTTTGGTTTTTACACGACGTATGTTAAAAAACGACGTTTGATCTCTTTTAGACGTCTGTTTTTGACAATTTTTAACAGGACCGTCATTTTTTGAATCTTGAACCCAGTTTTTTTAGTACTGAAAGTTTTGTGCCCAAAACCTGCATAATGAAAGTGAAAAAAACACATTACAATTTATTACAAAATTAATGTCATACATGGCCATTTAGGGCATAAGTAATTTCATAAATTACAAGCATCATTCAATCCATATATCTTCACACCCATCTCAAATATTTTGACTCCCAAACTCACCTGCCAGTCCGTCAAATGTGTCAACATTTGGCATCCCTCTAGTAAATGGCTCACACTCAATTCTCACATCACCTAAGACATCATCACCAATAACATCATTATATTCTACATTAGGCATTGATAACACTACTGACCAGCCACTCTGCATTGGGTCGTCAACTTAAAAGACTTGTTTGACTTGAGAAGCCATAACAAATTGGTCATTCCTATGTCCAATTTTACTCATATCTACAAGGACAAATCCAAGTTCGTCGACTACAAGGCCAGAGGTGCTATCTATCCAATCACACCTAAAGACTGGGATTGTAAACTTTTGGTACTTAAGGTCCCAAATATCTTGAATGACACCATAAAAACCCATATTTGAGACAATTGGGTTTTTATCCTTGACACTAGCAACTTGCATGGTATGTGCATGTAAATAAACTCCACTATTTTGAACTGCCCGCACATCATCTTGTGCCTTGATGTTAAATTTAATACCTTTAATAAGATGGCTCCTATATTATGGCACTGCCATGCTTGGACCAGCTGTTAGCCACCTCAAATTTTATGATATGCCGTTATTGTCTTCCCCATTAAGTTCACTTTGAACCTGCAAATTAATCATATCTTAATTCAATCTAACATAGAAAGAAGAAAATTAAAAATCCAATATGTTATTCAATAACATATACCTTAAAGCGTAGCCATTGAATGAAAGTGCTATTGTGCTTATCTTGCAACCACTTTGTTCTCTTTCTAAATTTTGGATAAGCAGTCTTGATGGGGATCATATGTTCCCTACATGACACGAAAAATTCAAGCATTACGGTCCCAAAAATATAAGATAAACATAAGGAATAATTTAAAATGGCTACTTAAAGAATAAAACTCATACTCAATATAAGGTAGGACTTCCTCCGTATTCTCCAAGACATATAGATGTGCCTGGTTCAACAGGTCCCGATCAACTAAGCTCACTGTGCAACCTGATAATGGCTTTGAAACTCCTATTTTCTGGCTTGATGGCACTCCAATTGTACTAACATCAAATAAATGCTCGGTGCAAAATTCTACAGCTTCTTCAGCTATATACCGCTCAGCAATGCAACATCCGGGATGAGTACGGTTCTGAACATACCCCTTTAGCACTTTCATATATCTTTCGAATGGATACATCCATCTAAAATAAATTGGCCCACATAGATGAACTTCTTTGACAAGATGTACTACTAGATGAGTCATGATATCGAAGAATGAAGGTGGAAAGTATTTTCCAAGCAAACACAAAGTAACTACTACATCTTTTTCCAACTTATCTAGCTTGGGAACATCTACCGTCTTTGCACATATAGCATTGAAGAAAAAGCACAAATAAGTTATTGCATACCTTGCAGGTTTCTCCAAAACAGAACGAATTGCCACATGGATCAATTGTTGCATCAAGGTATGACAATCATGTGATTTATGGCCAAGAAGTCTTGACTGTTGTAAAGATACAAGATTCTTTTTTCTCTGCTCTTGACAAATTCCAAGGCCCTGGAGGCAAGCGAGTACGTCTTTCTCCATACTCAGGTTGCAAATCAGTCTTGACCCCCATGTTCAATAAATCTAAACGAGCAGCAATCTCATCTTTATTTTTTCTAGGGATCTCCAACAACGTACCAATGATACTATCGCAAACATTCTTCTCAATGTGCATAACATCGAGGGCATGCCTCACAGGAAGGTATTTCTAATACTCTAGGTCAAAGAATTTTGACTTCTTCTTCCAACAAACTCTGTCACCATTTCGAGCCCCAAGTATAATTAATACCTTCAACCATTTGTAGCACTTCTTCTCTGGTTAATGGCTTTGGAGCCGTGTCATATTCAAGTTTCCCATTAAAAGCTGCACGCTGCCTCCGATATGGATGATATGTTGGTAACCATTTTCTATGGCCGATGTAACAGATTTTGTGGCCATTTTTCAACCTGTGACTAGGTGTATCATCACCGCATATTGGACAAGCTTTATATCCTTTAACGACACAACCAGATAAGTTTCCATAGGTGGGAAAATCATTAATTGTCCACAGTAATGCAGCTCTGAGTGTAAAGTATTCTCCTATATGTGCATCATACACTCCTCTAATCCCATCCCACAAAGATTTTAAATCATCAATCAAAGGCTCCAAGTAGACGTCTATATCATTTTCAGGTTGTTTAGGACTGAAAATCAATAAGGTCAACATCATGAACTTTTGTTTCATGCATAACCATGGTGGGAGATTATATGTAACTAAGATAACTGGCCAACAACTATATCTGCTACTTAAAGAACTGTGGGGATTGAATCCATCAGATGAAAGAGCCAATCTCAACTTTCTGAGCTCATTACCAAACTCGGGCCATTTATCATCAACGAGTTTCCAAGACGGGGAATCCGCCGGATGAGACATCTGACCGTTAATTGATTTTCTATCAGCATGCCAAGTCAAACTCTTAGCTGTCTTACTTGATTGAAACATCCTTTTAAACCTTGGAATTGGTGGAAAATACCACACCACCTTCGCTGGGACACCCTCTTTCAAGATTGAATCTTTTCCTTCCTTCCACCTTGAGATTCCACAAGTAGGACAATGAGTTGAATGTTCATACTCCTTCCTATACAAGATGCAATTATTGGGGCATGCGTGGATTTTCTCATAACTCAGCCCCAATGCACACAAAGTCTTTTTTGCCTCATACATAGAGGAATGTATTGTATTTCCTTCTGGAAGCAAATCTCCTTGAAGTATCAACAATTCTGTAAAACAGACATCACTCATCCCATGTTTTGCCTTCAAATTATATAACTTCACTAATGCCGATAACTTTGTGTACTGTCTACAACCAGGGTACAATGGTTGATCTCCATCCCTAATCACGTTGGCAAACTCATAAGGATTGGATCCAAAATCACCTAAATCATTATCATCCATCTCTATTTCTTTAGACACAAAACTGTACCAACTATGGTCATCATCTTCTTCAACATTTCTACTAGCAGTAGTAGTTGCTTCCCAAGGTTCTCCGTGAAATGTCTAATTCTTATAGCTTTGGTCAACTCCATTAAAGTATAAGTGATCCCTTATAATTCCAACCCCAAACAATCGCAAATTCACACATTTAACACATGGACAACGGATATGTGTTGTAGTTAGAAGATTTTCTACAGAAAATTTCAAAAATGCTTCCCCCCCTAACTCATATGCCTTCGATCTTCTATTCGAGTGCATCCATGACTTATCCATCTCCGACACTATACCCTATTATATATAATAAAGTGAAAAGACAAGCAATGACCATCACTATAGCAGATTATATTTATTTTAATAGCAAGTAATATATTATACAGACGACGTGTTCGACAGATATAGACGACGGGTTTTCAAAAAACCGTTGTCTAATGCTACCAAAAGACTGACTCTGAAAAAGCAAAACAAATTTCATGTGATGGTAGTTAAACAAAACTACCTTATAGCGGAAATACCGACGACGGTAACAAACCGTCGTCGTATGAGTAAAAAAGCATTCTAAATTTCCAAATCCCAGTCCATTTCCAAGAACCCAAAATATATTAAGAGCACAACATATACATTAATTTTTATGTTGCGTATTAAGAACACGTATACATGAAACCAACATATACTAAGCATGAAAACATTAAATCCATTCCCGATTCATAATAACAGAGCGTGATTAAGAACACATATATTAAGAACCCATACCTCCGAAAACATTAAAAGGTCACAAAACATATATCTAAAACCCATAAGGATTGGATCCAAGGAAATTATTCTAATGATTTCAGAAGCACGTTAGATTATGAACCCTAAAATTCAGAACACAGAATTGAATATCATTCAATGAATTAACAAGCATGAGATTAGGGTTTGTACTTACAGGTAGGCAAAGCTCACAGATTATGGCCTACTTGGATTCAACGGAGCTTGAAGAGCCCAACTTTGAATTAAAGTTGAAGTGAGAGAGCGAAATGTTTAGGGTTCAGGGTTACAAGTATAAGACTTAGAGCGAAATCTAAAAATTTAAGGTAGCTGAAATTTTTTAGAAAGCGCGCTTCTTAAAACATCGACGGAAAACATGAAAACCGTCGTTAAAATTGTCATATAAAAATGACACTTATTACATGAAATGTGTCGTGGTAACTCGTCTCACGGCGCAAAAACAAAATACTGACGTCATACATAATAAATAATATATGTGGGGTTTGGTTTTGCTGGGATTTGAACTTGTGTGAACACGAGTGGAATGGATAGAAAATAAAATAGAAAACCGTCATTATATACCCTAAACCCTAAATTATATATATTTTTTAAACATATTGTAAAAAAGGGTTTAGGGTTTAGGGTTTAAAATATCTAAACCCTAAACCCTAAATTATATATTTTTAAAAAAAATTTGTAAAAAAATGCAAAAGTATGAGAAAAATAAACCGAAAATTGCTACAGACTCCTTACGACAATGCCTTCTTTATTAGAATGCTAAAAGCAGTATTTAATAAATTTGAATTTATCACCACCAATGGATGACACAAGCCATATGATTATTTTATGAAACTCTAAGTGATGTTGTGACTTATCAAAACATTTTTTTGTTTTGGTGGTCATTTTTAATTTTTATAACTCAAACTGCATTTTTGAAAGCTTAAGGGCAAGAAAATAACTCAATGACTTCATAGGAGTTGTCGATGCATTTTTTGGATTTATTTTAAATTTATTATGAATATTATGAATTAAATTCAATAAAATATTCTTATAAACACCAACAAAACCACGTCGGTACTAAGAAACAGCCGTCGTTGTATAGGTGTACAACATCGTTATTTATGTACATAATGACGTTGTAAAGACTTAAGATGTCCGCAGGTACAAGTAACGTCGTTGTTTCCACTGTATAACTTCGTTTTCTTTGCACATACCGCCGTTATAGTCGGTTAAGACATCACCTATTCTGTAGAAGTTACAATGTCGTTTCTTATACAAAATTTGTCGTTTTGGGCATTTAACACGTCAGTAAGTAGGTGAGTGCTGCCATTGTAGAACAAGAATAGACGACCCTGTTCAACAATCAACGACGTTTAAAATGCAAAACATGACGTTGTTTAACAATGTACCGTCGTAAAAATAATATACCACGACATAAACTATTAACTTACCGCCATCCCGCATCTTTTTCACGACAACAATTGAAAATAAATCGATGTTTTTAACAGTATTCCATGACATATGAGAAAATAAGAGATGTGAAAATAAAATTATAACGAAGTAAATATGAGAAGAACGAGGTTAAAAATTTGACATCGTTAGGTAGTTACAATGTCGGAAAAAATATAAAGGGAGCCGTGTTTTAGCATATACACGTCACCTACAACACCTAGACCGTCGTTTCAATTACAATTTACATTGCTTTTATTTCAAAGGATGATGTTGTTATTTTTGTACAACATCGGGAAGATATGAAGGGAGCCGTGTTTTATAAATACACGTCACCTATAAAGCCATAAGACGTCTTCTTTACATGTACCGTCGTGTTTTATATGAATACATGACAGGGCGCCTAAAAAACCGAAGTAGTATATCGATTCAACGACGGTATTTTCCATTTACCGTCGTTGTGCATACAAAAACCACATAAATTAAATTTGAACACTTTCTATTTACCATCTTCTCAAACTCCAAGGCAAGATCCGTGATGACGTCTCTCATAAAGCGCATGACATTGCTAGGTTGCTTTGGTGTGCCTGGTAGAGCTTTTCAAATCGGTGTTTTACGGCCTTGTCTGCACTGTTTCAAGAAAACAAAGTGTTATTGAAAAATATTTTAGGCTACAAACACACATTACAAGCTAGTAAATCAACTTACTTGTTCACTATGTTTTTGCACTCGTTATCAACCGCTCGATTTCCAAGTAGTGGATCCAGAAAATACATAGTCTCCTTCTTTGCTCTCACAATGACCAAGACCCAATGACAACTACACAAAATAGAAACAAAATCTTGTTAAGGGGACTAACCCTGGATTGTAAGGCATCAAGAAAATTTGTTCACCATTTGTCTTTTGAAGTCGATTGGCTAACAAATGTGATCTTTGAGTTAATGACCCATAGTTAGCACTAACTTGAGCGGGGTCGACAAGGCCAACCATGTTCACCATATTTCCCGTTTTCAAAACATCAAATATGCACCTAAATATATGAAATGAGCCCATGAGTGTTTTTTTTTTTCTTCAAAAGAAAGGAGAGTGTGAAATGAAAATTTGATAAGGACAAACCTCATGTATACTGCAACCGCAATTGCCCCAATTTCGTACATGGTTGCAAACTGTGTAATATCTTCAATCGAGATGAAGGTTTGACGATCAAAACCAAACACCTCCTTCTCAATTGTAAAGGTCATAGCCTTCTCATGAACCTTTAGTGTCATGTCCACATAACGACTAAGGGCTTGTAAAGAAGATGGCAATTCTAGCTTTGAGTAATTTTGTACTTCAATATTCTGTTTTAAGAAATAAAGAAACATATAAGAGGGAGCTTGTACAACAAAGTTAAAAAAGTTCACTAAACAAAATAAACTGTCGTGGTAATTCAATACACACGACGGTTTACAGAAAATACCGTCCTTTGAAAGGCATTTAAACGACGGTAAATACAAATCGTCGTGGTGAAGAATTTATTACGTCGGATAAAAACAAAGCTGACGTCTAATTCATTGGAAAAATTCATACAAATTCAAATTTCAGAGTTAAAAAAAAACGTGCTTTACCAGAAATACAGTTGACATAAATTGCATTGAAGAGAGAGAGAGAGAGAGAGAGAGAGAGGGATTGAGTGAGTGAAGAAAGATAGAAAAACTATTAAATAAATACGTCACAAACTCAATCTTATATACCGTCGTGGTATATCAAACTTCATGACAGTTTATTAATAAAATAGACGCTCTGTGTTTCTTCAAACGGCGGTAAATAAAAACCGTCATTGTGTGGCAATTATAACGACTAAAATGAACTATAACGACGTCAAATGTTATTTCAAAAATAGAAAAATGCAAAGTTATGAAAATTTACCATTTCATCTTGCTTTTCTCCATCCCTGGATTTCTGTTTTAAGAAATAAAAAAAGATATATAAAAAAGCTTGTACTACAAGTTAAAAAATTCACTAAACAAAATAAATTGCCGTGGTAATTCAATACACACGACGGTTGATGGAAAATACTGTCGTTTGAAGAGAATATAAACGACGGTAAATAACAATAGTCGTGGTACATAATGTATTACGTCGGTTAACAACAAAGCGGACGTTTAATTCAATTAAAAACTCATTGAAATTCAAATTTCAGAGTAAAAAAAAAGCTTGCTTTACCAGAAATACAATTAACAGCAATTGCATTTGAAGAGAGAGAGAGAGGGATTGAGTGAGTGAAGAAAGATTGAAAAACTATTAAATAAATAGGTCACTAACTCAATCATATATACCGTCGTGGTATTTAAACTTAACGACGGTTTATTAATAAAGCAGACGCTCTGTATAAATACAAACAGTGGTAAATAAAAACTGTCGTTGTGAGACCCTTCTAACGTCTTAAATGAAAACAACGACGTCAAATGTTTTGTCAAAAATAGAAAAATGAAAAGTTATGAGAATTTATCATTTCAGCTTGCTTTTCTCCATCTCCATCCCTAGAATTCCGTTTTAAGAAATAAAGAAAGATATGTAAGACAACTTTACAACAAGTTAAAGAATTAAACTAAACTGTCTTGGTAAGGCGTAACAGAAGACAATTCCTAAGAAAAAGAGACATTTAAAACAATTTACATGATGGTAAATAAAAAACATCGTGGTGTTTAATCTATTACTTCGGAAAACAAAAAAACGTCGTCTAAATCAAAATAAAACTTTACAGAAATGCAGATTCCAGAGTGAACCAGCCTTCTTTATCAGAAATACAGATAATAGCAATTGCAGAGAGAGAGAGAGAGATATATACAGAGAGTGGGATTGAGTTTGTGAAGATAGCTTGTAAAACAAGTAAACTAAATACGATAGTAATTCAATCCTTTCCACTGTCGTGGAATTGCAATCCCAATGACGGTTTATTAATAAAAAAGACATGGTATGTTTTTTCAAACTGCGGTAAATATAAACCGTTGTTGTGTTGTGCTTATAACGACTATAATTAACAATAATGACGTCTAATGGATTTTAAAAAACAGAATATGACGACCCATAGCAGTTTGAGGATGCTT
Source organism: Prunus avium (assembly GCF_002207925.1). The sequence goes on from NW_018921246.1 coordinate 459,199, forward strand.
GGATCAAAATCGGGCAAGAGTTGGTGCAGCTGATTCAGCAAATTTTCCCTCTTAGCTTCTACCAATTGCTTGGTTCTAGCCTCCATCTTCAAAGTCTCTTCTTTAAGGACAAGTCTATTCTCTTGCCCTCTGTTGTCTAGGTAAATTGAAGTATTGCCTAGTGGAAATCCCAGCCCTACCCCTCTAACTCTCCCTGGATGGTCGGGACCCAAAGCCATAGTGAACATCATTACTTCCAGAGACAGTAAGAGTGCCTTCAGAGACTTGTTTTTGCAATTCATTCTAACACAAAGATTCCAATACAGAAAGTTAGTTCCACATGCAAGTCTAATTAAAATTCCAATACAGTTTAATAAAAATTTAAAACTGAGTGAGTGAATTTAAACTTACAATTAATAAAAACCTTTGGATCGAGGATGTTACCGTGTTTGTCTTCTCTAGCTTTCTTCCATAAGGTAGATCGATCAATTTCTGCCACGAGCATGGTTTCCTCCAAATCATCCTCCAAACCAGCATATCCTTTTCGAGACAATAGATGATTGTACTCGCATTTCTCCCTCCTCTATGCTTGTTCAGTATGCACAGACACAAATTGTTCGGATAATCTTGAAACTACGAAGGCATCCCAGTCAGCTTTCTCTATGAATTTATATAGTTCAGGGGGTTGTCTTAACTTCTCCTTCTCATTGATGAATGGAAGGATATGATGCCTCGTTAGTGTAGACTTGAAATCCTTCCATTTCTTGCCAGCAGATGATAACACCATTTTCTTGCCCCCTTGACCTACCACATAAGCCATGTCAATGGCTTCCCAAATCTGCTCTTTCATATTCTTGGGGATTTCAGTCCATTTCTTGTCCTTAATTGGGACTCTGGAGCGTGCCAACACACCAATGTAGGACTGCATCTTAGTATGTGTAGCGCCATATGGTTCCCCCCTTTTATTGTACTCAATAACTGGCTTGATTTTCTGATATTTTCTCTTCACAACACGAGGCATTGTGTTTATACCCCGACTTGACTTTGGCTCCTCACAAAATGTTGTTGTGCTGCCTGGTTCTGTCTTAGCAGATGAAACAAACTTCATCTTCTTCGAGGACTTGGTTTGAGGTTTTGAAACTTTAAGCTCCTTACATTGATTTTTTTTTTCAAGCTAATCCTTACTTTGCGCTTGAGAAATCGTGGTTACAGAAAAATCAAACCTGCAAGTGAAAATATTTTAGATGCAACTAAGAAAAATCATGACAGTTATTTATAAAAAAAACGACGTGTTATAAAATTTTACACGATGCAAGATAAAAACAGTCGACGTAATAAGATATTTATCACGGCGGTACTCAACTATCAGCGTGGTTAACTGATTCAAACGACGTGGATAATAAGCCACCGTTGTCTTATGAAGATAAATACTAAAAACAGAGTAGTGGTTCCAAAATCAGACCTTCATGTGAAAATATTTTAGATTTTCATTTATTAAAAACGACGTTTTTAAAAAAAAAATTTCAACGTAGTATTATTATTCACACGACGCAAAATCAGAACAGCAGACGTAATAGGCATTTATCACGGCGGTATTTATATACCGTTGTGGGATGACAATTCAAACGACATTAGTAATAAGATACCGTCGTCTTGATAAGATGAAATACAAAAACAGAGAAGTGGTTCCAGACCCTTTCTTTCTTGTCTTTGTATTTTATCAAATTTGGAAAAACATAAAATGATTTTCACTAGAAAAAAAAATTATATGATTTTCAAAACAAAAACCATGGTTCAGAGAAATCAAAACTGCAATGAAAATATCCTAAACCATCAAATACAAAAAATGACGGTCATTTTAAAAAAAACAACGTAGTACATACTTTCACACGACGCTAGGATTAGAACAACTGACGTAATAAATATTTTTCATGGCGGTAGTTAATTACCGTCGTGGTTTATGATTTCTAACCACGTAAATAAGGAGCCACCGTTATTTTATTTAGTTGAAATACAAGAAACAGAGTAGTGGTCCCAGACACTTTCATTCTTTGTTTGTATATTTTATCAAACTTGGAAAGAAGTAAAATGATTTTCACCAGAAAAAACGTTAAAAGATATTCAAAACAAAAACCTATAATGATATGAGCATGCAAAACAGGAACAAAGATAGTGAGAAATGCTTACCTTTTGCGTGCAATGAAAGTTTTTTCTTGGAGTTGGTAGTTTCAATTCAAAGACAAAGACGAAGAGGAGAGGAAGACGATGAGATATAGACATGGCGCTTTGGGAATGAAAAATGAGAGAAGCGTGAAATTTTATCTCGGGTTTGGAAACAGTAAAAGAGTAGGTTAGGTAAGGCAAAAAGTTTAAAATATTGACAAACCATTTCATAACACAATGCTATTAATAGGAACCGCCCTAGTATTTAGTTTTATATGGTACTATATATTAAGTTACCGCCCTAGTACATTGGTTTACACGACCCCTAGTTTTCTGAAAACGCGTGTTTATATCATATCACACGATGACTAGTTCTTCCAAAACGACGTAGTCCATTTCAAACACAACGACCGCATATTCAATAATATGGACGTTTAAAATATATTTAGAACGACCTTTGAGTTATGGAAACCGATGTCTAAATACGTCGTTTAATAAAAAATAAGCGCCTTGGAGTTTTATTTTTTGACAATGCTTTTGGTAATATGATCGACGTGGTTAGGAAAACTATTGTTTTAATTTGGGATTTTTTTTCGTTCTTTCACCTTTGGTTACGACGGCGCTTATTTATGTATATTCGCCGTGGTTTCTTAAAATTCAACGACGTTTGGTTTTTCGACTACATCACCATGGTTTCTGATATTAGATGACGGTATTTTTGAAACCACTGACGTGGTTATTATAGATTATTTGTATAAATTCACGCGTTCTTTCACTTTCTGTTTTCACTTAGGGTTCCAACTTCTTCTGGCCCTTGGCTCTCTCTCACCTCTCTGGAGGCAATAGTTTGGATGTTGATGTGTATGTGTGTTTGTGTATCTGAAAGGCACAAACACGCACAAATCATCAACTTCTAAAAATTGTCTTTCTAAAAAGCTTTCCGTTGTCAAATTTTAGAGGTAAATGTTTTGGATTTTGACGTGTATGTGCCTTTGTGTATGTCAAAGACACAAAGACACGTACATCATCAATTTTTAAAATATTGTCTTCCTCTCACATTGGTGGTTCGGTTATGATGAGGAACACAGATTCCACTAGTAAGATTTCATATCTCTTGGGATCTCAAAGAGTTCCCTCAGGTAAGATTTCATTGCTGTGACGATGGTTTTCTATATAAACCGTCGTGTTTTTTTTGCAGTTCTTGTCGTTTTGTTGATCTATCGACGTAGGCTACCTAAACCCAAGAAATAAATCTTAAAAGAAATAAAAATTAAGACGACGGTTCACTGATAAGGTCGGACGTATAAAATGAATTAATACGACAGTGCTTTTGTTTTTCTTGATCTACCGTCGTAGGCTACTAAAATCCAGAAATGAAATCTAAAAAAAACACAAATTTAAGATGACGGTTTTTTGAAATAACGACATGGGAATTCAAGTTTTACGACGCTATAACTAAAGAAACCGACGTAGTTAGTATAATAACCCCGGCTGTATTCTAAATAACCGACGTAGAATGTCTTTAAAACGACACTAGGATATTGAAACCGACATTGATTTGTCATAATAGACGGCGTAAATTAGAAAAGGACCGCCGTGGTTAGTAAAGATAGTATGTATAAATTTGTTCTTTTCACGCGTTGTTTCACTTGCAGTTTTCACTTAGGGTTCCAACTTGAGAAAAAGTCGCATTCTTCTGCAGTCTTCACTTCAGGCCTTGGCTCTCTGGGGGCAATAATTTGGATGTTAACGATGTATGTGTTTTGGTGTATCTCAAAGATACAGAAACGCACACATTGTTAACTTTCAAAAAATTGTCTTTCTCAAAGCTTGCCTCGTCAATTTGGATTTAGAGGCAAATAGTTTGTATCTCAAAGACACAAAGCTTGCCTCAATGTCTAAAATATTGGCTTTCTCACATTGGTGGTTCAATTATGATGAGGAGCACAGATCCCACTGGTAAGATTTCATATCTCTTGGCATCTCATTTTAATTTGCTTGTGACAACAGTTTTCTATATATACCATCATGGTTTTTCTCAATTCTTGTCATTCTATTGAGCTACCGTCGTAGACTAAAAGGATTGAAGAAATAAATCTTATAAAGCAATAAAAATTAAGACGACGTTTTATAGATAAGGTCAGACGTATAAAGTTAGTAAATACCATGGTACTTTTAACTTCACGACGTGGTAAATAAAAATAATACGTCGCTAACTGAGAAAACTGACGTGGTTAGTACAATCTTATGTGGACAGTAGTGTTACAGATACTGTTGTAGTACTCTTTCAAATAATAAGTCGATAAATTTATCTTTACCGTCGTGGTACATTAATTTAATAAGGCGTCATTCTGTGATATACCGACGTGGATTGGGTTAGAATTATACGACGCTAACTAAGAAAAGTTGGTCGTGTTTATGAAGGAGTTAACATAGCGGCTGTTTTGGTCAACCGTCGTCTCTACTTTCCTCGTTGGTGGCTTCATAACTGCTGTCGTTGTATTTAGGCTCAGAGTTTAACCCTGAAGAACACATTTTTAATTAGACGATGCTTTTTTAATTGGGTGCGTTGTTTTTTAAAAATATCCAAAAGGATCTCCATTTTTTAGGTGTTTAAGTTACTTATCCACGACGGGTTTCTGTTACCGTCGTCTTTCTAAACGCAACGACGGTTTTTTGTTCTACCGTCGTTGTTTTCTAGTCGTCTTTTTCACTTTTTGAAGTAGTGATTGTTTTTCATAATCCCTGGCTGCGTTTTGTGCTTTTTTTGTTTTGTTTTGTTTTAATTTTTTATTTATTTTCAAGTTTGGTCACCTTTTCCCCTCTAGTTTCGTTTTTTTTTTTGGACAAAATCCCCTCTAGTTTCAATTTAGAGCAATTCAAAGACAATTCTAAATTTAGAAACAATTCTCAAAATTTTAGAATAAAAAGGACAATTCTTAATTTATTTCAAATTTTTTAAGCTTCCCTTACATGAGAATGGGCAATTTGTTCCATAAACTATAAAAAAAATTCAATCATTTTAAAAATAAACAATACAAATATAAATTTTTATAAATTTAGTTTTACATGAAAATAAACCTCTCTCCCTTTCTCCTTACTTTCTCTCTCTTAATTGATTGTGAATTATAAATTGCTTTTTAACTATCCTTATTATGAGGACTCAGTTATAAAATATCCTCAGGGCTTCCACAAATGGTGAGTGATGTCTAGCAACATGTCACGGTTACCTATGCAAATGTAGATTTAGGTGGACAACCTATTCAATGGACTTGCAATGTAATATGGTCCTTCTCTAACTCAATGCTCTTGGTCACATCTCTTCGGCCCTCCTAGGGATGAAGATCTCAGGTCTACCAGAAGTGACTAAAAATTGAGCAATGATACTAAACAGATTGCACAAACAAAAGTGCATGGGGGCAATAGGATGAGTAACCCAGCTTCCAAGGGCACAATCTAACCAATTAGCAGCAATTGGACAATGGTGAATCGCAAAGACGGGTACACACTATGTCTGCTCAAATGGGAGGATGACTAGTCTCAAGTCATTCGTATAGAGACACTGAGACAAGTGTGTAGGTGCTCTATAGAGATGGAATTCACTGAACTCGATCAACTCAAGAATTCTTGTATGGAAGTCTTACTCTAAGTGTCAAACAAAGAATTCTAAGTTATGATAATGCAAATTAGTCCTTAGACCTGAGACATCATGGTTGTCTTGTGTATGGGTTGTTTGTCTTTGAGAACACCATACAGTTGTATCAAAATGTCGTGACTTAAAGGTGTTCCTCAAGATACTCAGCATGTGCACAGAGGCATGTGAATGTACAACAAGGAATCTCTACTCTTTGTAAGAAGAGAGAATATTCTAAAGATATGATTCATTGAATATTTGGCCAAGGTATAGGATGAGAATTGAAACAAGAAAAGTTTGCAATTGCATCCAAGTGAATCATATAACCTAGAGATGTCATGTTAGGGATTTGACACAAGTTAACCATATCCCAACAACACGACATAGAGTATTGTAATAAAGAAGGACCGAATTGCATTGTAATCACAAACTGACTAGGTTCTCTAAAATGATTTCTATTTAGTTTTGATAGCCATGATACTTCTAGGTGTCACTCATGGTTTGTGGAAGTCCTCTAAGAACTAATTACAATTAGCTTTCGCCAATAGAGATAATTGTATAGAGGGATACAATTCACAATCGATTTAGAAGAAACCATTGTTACCCACAGCCTTGCTAATTAGAACCTATAAGATTGCATACCGAAATGGTATGGATTGAGAATTCAAAAGAGAATAAATGATTTTGTGGCTTGGTTAACATCAAAGTCAAAGTCAAGGTCAAAGTTAAAAGTCAAAGTCAAAGGTCAAATGGTTGACCCGAGACTTGATGCGGTCATCATAAAGTTGACTAGGACCAATGCTTGTTAGACAAGTTAATGAATTAATTTGTTAAGTCATTAAATCAATTAAACTAATTAGATCAGCTTAATGAATTAATTAAAGTTATGGAACTTTAGTTTTGGTCATATATGACTTAAATATTTATAGGAAATATACCTTATAGACTTAGGCAAGGTGTTATACATTATGGGATTAATGTGGTAGACCAAAGTAGCCCAAAAAGGCCAAAGAAGAGGAGGGTGTGGCACATGGGATTGTCTAAGGCACATGTGTGACAATATGTGTATATATTCATAACCATAGCACCACACCTGCTTAGGGTTTCAAGTTAGACATTTAGGAAGAGAAGAAACATCAAACCTCCCTCCCTATCACTCTCTTAGCTAGCCACTTAGAGGAAGAAGAGGCTAGCACCCATATTTTCTTCTTGGTTCCTTATTATCCTATTCCATTCTATCCTTGGTGAAGATTCTTTGGCACTACTACAAAAAGTGAAAAAGAAGACCAGAAAAAAATGACAATAGAACACAATACTGTTGTTGTGTTTAGAAAGACGATGGTAATAGAAAACCGTCGTGGATAAGTAACTTAAACACCTAAAAAATGGAGGTCTGCTTGAATATTTTTTGAAAACGACGCACCCAAATAAAAAAGCGTCGTCTTATTAAAAAGGTTTTCTTCAGAGTTAAATTCTGACCCGAAAACAATGACAGCATGTATGAAGCCACCGACGTATAAAGTAAAGATGACGGTTCAACAAAAAAAGCCGCCGTGTTAAGTCCTACATAAACGTGACCAACTGTTCTTAGTCCGTGTCGTATAATATTATGGAATCCACGTCGGTATATTACAAAACAACGCCGTGTTAAATTAATGTACCACGACGCGAAAGATAAATTTATCGACTTATTATTTGGGAGTGTACTACGACGGTACCTACAACACTACTGTCGTATAGAGTAGTAGAGAACCACGATAGCAGAAGAGTAGATAACGAAGTCTAAATTAGAATCTCCACGTCATATTTATTATATATCAAGATGTAATAACCATGTCGGTTTGTTCAATTAGCGACGTATAATATTTATTTACCATGTCATGACGTTAAAATTACCGTCGTATTTATTCAATTTATACGTCTATCTTCTCTGTAAACCGCTGTCTTAATTTTTATTGCTTTTTAAGATTAATTTGTTATTTTATTTTGGTAGCCTACGCTCCAACACTTTGCTAATATCTTTCTTAATATCTTCTGAAGTAAAGAGAAAAGAAAAATCAAATAGATCAAAATTAAACCCCGCCTCCAAAACAACTAAACAAGGAAATAAGTAACCCAAAAAAAAAATACAAATAAAGGAAACTAAGATTAAGGGCCTTCTTGCATTTCTGCATAGACTGCATGAGCTTGGTTTTGCAGAAGGAAAATCATCAAACATACAGGACTGAGAACACTACCACTTATCTCTTATTTTTTTGACATTTTCTCAGCAGCCAAAAATAGACAATAAGAAAACGACACAAGATCATCAAATAGAAACATGTATGCGAACCATAATCTCTTTGCTACCTTCTCCCTTTTCTTTCTTGCCTTCTCCTTTCTTACACTCAGCTTTTCTTGTCTTGAACACTTCTCTTTTACTTCTTTTTCAAAGGGGGAACAAAAACCTTTTCTATTGTTTGCCCAGAAAAACAAACTCCAACTTTGCCACTTACAGAAGTAATTTGAATCACAAGCTCAAATACCCCTTTTGAGAAAGCAGCAACAAAACCCACTTCCCAGACAATTAATTTTTATTGCTTCCAAGAAAAATCATGACGGTTTATATAGAAAACTATCATCACATGAAAATTAAAATGAGATCCCAAGAGGTTTGAAATCTTACCGGTAAGATCTTTGGATCCTGATCATAATTGAACCACCAAAGTGACGTCAGAAGGAGTCGTTGAATTTGAAGGCCCTAAATTTCCCTTCACATGGTGTCTAGTGGACACTTTAGCATCTATCCATTTGAAATCTGAAATGTATAAGAAGCTAAAGTGACTGTTCAGATTTCAAATGGATAAGAAGCTAAAGTGTCCACATTTGCTTTCAGAAAGACAATTTTTTAGAAGTTGATGATGTGTCCGTGTTTGTGTCTTTTAGATACACAAACGTGAACACACATCAACATCCAAACTATTGCCTCCAAAGAGGTGAGACAGAGGCAAGGGCAAGAAGAAGTTGGAACCCTAATTGAAACTGAAAGTTAAAAAATGCATGAAAAAAATCATATTTATACAAATTATCTTCAATATCCACGTCGGTTCTATTACACGTAGCGACGTCAAATTGAAATAATAGACATCGGTGGGTAATAATTGGAGTCGTATAAATATAAATAACCACGTCATTTTCGTAAAACCAACAATGTTGGTTATGCATAAAATGACGATGTGGTAACATGTAATACCACTTCTTCCAAAGTAAACTTTTGTCGTGTACTGCCCAGAGAACCATGTCGTTTTCGGAATACCGAAGAAGTCGTTGACTTTTAATTAACCACGACGGTCTACTAAAACAAGGAATTGTTGAATTTAAATAACCGCGTCGATTTCCTAATATTAGCGCCGTCATAACATATAATATCAGGGCATCAAAAGTAAACATTTGTCGTGTAAAACTTAAATAACCACGTCGGTTTTGAAATTCCAAAAGTCATTTGGCTTTATTAATAACCACGTCAGTTCCTACTTATTGTCCGTCGTTATAAATACATACTAGGTCAGTTTTTAATAAAACCGTCGTGTTATTGAACTATGAGAAAATAAATAAACTTTTTCGTCACCTGACCTAAAGTTCTATGTTCTATCTCACCGATAAAATATCTCAGTTTCCCTCTTCATTCCCAAAAGCAGCTTCGTAATCATCATCATATGAATCTCATCATTGTCATTGTCTTTGTCCCCAAATCACCGAAGTTGATGTCGGAAGGAAACTTTCTTTGCACGCCAAAGGTTTTTTCTCAAGCTCTTTTCATTTTTTTCAATTTTATTTGAAGAGGGTTTTGAAAGAACGAGCCTGGAAACAAGACTCCATCAAAATGACGAAATCTTTCACTGGTTTGATCAAAATGACGAAATCTTTCACTGACGAAATCTTTCTTTGCACAACAGTTCTCTCTTGTTTTTTGTCGTTAGAATCGACACACCACGACGGTAGTTAAATTCGACCTAATGCAAACTGCACGACGATGGTTAGTAATCGTCATGGTGTGACAATTAATACGTCGGAAACAAGATAAAACCGTCGTCTCATGGGAGAAAGAACTCTGCCGTTTTTTCTGTATCACCTCTCAATAAGACGACGGTTGTCTTTTGTTTTGGACATTTTAATGTGTAATCCACGTTGATTTTTAGACTTAATAACCGACGTGGTGTATCAATTAATACGACATGAATGAGATAAAATCGTTGTCCTATTGTCATACCATGGTGGGAGAGAACTGTTTAATAAGACGACTGTGTTTTCTTGTTATCGTCGTGGTATTTTTTGTACGACGACGGTGTTGTTTTACAACCGTCGTCCGAAATTTAATATCACGGCCGTCTTTTTTTCGACGTCTTTTATTTATTATTACGTTGATCTGTTTAATTAACCGTCACTGTTTCCCTTGCAGGTTAATTAAAAATGGTTTCGAAATCTCAAAGCAAGGAGGCTCAAGTGTCAAAAGTTCCTAGCAAGGACCTTGTTGCAGTTTCAAAAGCTCAAATGGATGAAGCCAAATTAGTTCAAAGCAAACCCCCGAAGAGGATGAGATTTACTTCAACCTCTAAGAAAGACCCGAGCTCAGCCACATTTGATGAGGAGCCAAAATTGACTAGGGGTATCAACACAATGACCCGTGTTGTGAAGAGGAAAATTCAGAAGATTAAGCATGTGGTTGAGTCCAATAAAACAAACCACATGGCAAGGCTGCTGTTGAGATGCAGTCTTACATTGGTATTTTGGCACGCACCAGAGTCCCTCTTGTGGACAAGAAATGGACTCAATTGCCCAAGGACCTGAAGGAGCAGATTTGGGAAGCTGTTCAAATGGCTTATGTTGTTGGGCAAAGGGGCAAGAAGCTGGTGCTATCGTCTGCTGCCAAAAAATGGAAGGATTTCAAGTCTACCTTAACGAGGCAGTTTATCCTTCCATTCACAAATGACAAGGAGAAGTGAAGCGAACCCCCTCAGCTATATAAATTCATAGAGAAATCTCAGTGGGATGCCTTTGTAGCTTCAAGGTTATCCCCAGAATTTGTGGCTGTGCATTTTGAGCAGTCATAGAGGAGGGAAAAATGCGAATACAACCATAGGTTGTCTCGAAAAGGGTATGTTGGTTTGGAGGACCAATTATAAGAAACCATGCCTAGTGAAGAAATCAATCGTTCTCTGCCAAAGGTTGCAGAGAAGGCAAAATTAATCGTAAGTCTCACTAACTCTATTCTAAATTTGAAAAATAGAGTGTTTTATTTTCGTATAGACGTCGCATGTTTAAATAACCGTCGTTATAACTTAAACACCACGACGGTTTCTATTTATCGCTGTTTCAAAGATAATAGCACGTCAGTTTTTGCAGGAATTAGACATCTAGATTGAATTACTACGACAACTTATATTCCTGAGATAGCCGTCTTTTTTTAAAGTTTTAGAACTACCTTCATTTACTCACGCACACACTCTCCCTCACTCTATCTATTTCTCTGAAATTTGTGGTGCACAATTTCTGGAAAGGAAGGCACATTTTTGTTAAGTTTTTTCACTTCTGCATTAAAATTTACGACAGTTTTATCTCATATAGACGTTAGAGTTGATAAACAACGACGGTAATTAGGGTTCAATTCCGAGTTGTATTGAGGGAAATACGGCCAAAATACAGTGAGGGGCAAAATGGTAATTTTGCAAGTCAGTTTTTTTTTTTTTTTTTTAATAAAAAAAACACACACACACACACACACTCTCTCTCTCTCTCTCTCTCTCTCTCTCTCTCTCTCTCTCTCTCTCTCTCTCTCTCTCTCTCTCTCTCTCTCTCTCTCTCTCTCTCTCTCTCTCTCTCTCTCTCTCTCTCTCTCTCTCTCTCTCTCTCTCTCTCTCTCTCTCTCTCTCTCTCTCTCTCTCTCTCTCTCTCTCTCTCTCTCTCTCTCTCTCTCTCTCTCTCTCTCTCTCTCTCTCTCTCTCTCTCTCTCTCTCTCTCTCTCTCTCTCTCTCTCTCTCTCTCTCTCTCTCTCTCTCTCTCTCTCTCTCTCTCTCTCTCTCTCTCTCTCTCTCTCTCTCTCTCTCTCTCTCTCTCTCTCTCTCTCTCTCTCTCTCTCTCTCTCTCTCTCTCTCTCTCTCTCTCTCTCTCTCTCTCTCTCTCTCTCTCTCTCTCTCTCTCTCTCTCTCTCTCTCTCTCTCTCTCTCTCTCTCTCTCTCTCTCTCTCTCTCTCTCTCTCTCTCTCTCTCTCTCTCTCTCTCTCTCTCTCTCTCTCTCTCTCTCTCTCTCTCTCTCTCTCTCAACCTTTCCCTCTCTTCTCCTGTGAGCAAACCCCCCTTATTTTCTTCCTTCCCTAGCCGTGACCTCCCAGACCTCCAAACCACCACCACAGACGCCGGCTAGCCCCAGACCGGACTGGCCAGACCCCGCCACTGAACCCCAACCCTTCCCACCGCCAGCAGCTGCTGGAATCTGGCCGGATCGAGGTCAGAATCGCCGGTTTTTTCAAAAAACTTCCTAGCTGTCGTACGCCGTCATCCGGCCACCAATCTTGACGAGTGAGGTTTGCTTTTCTACCTATTTTTCATGCTCTAGCTGATGGTTGGGTAGGATTTGAGAAATTTGTAGGCTAGGTGAGTTGATTATGGATTCAAACTTTTGGCGGTTTTGAGATCGCGATTCCGGCCACTTCAGGCCATTTTTCGTCCAAGAACAAAAGTGGTTCCAAATGGCGTGTTATACCTAGGGTAGGAGTTTGGGCCGGCAGTTTGGAGTATTTCCGATCGCCGGAATTTGATCTACACACCCACGCACGGTTGGTGCGTGGGCCTGGTGTCGGGGACCACTTTTGGTCCTAGAACGATCCTCGTGTCCTCACGAGCACGTAGGTACTCGCGGATTTCAATTCAGACAATGTGTGAACCCCGAACGGATCTCACCTATTGTGCGATTTGCGGGTTTGATACGTTTAAACCGTTGGATTGTAGTCAAACTGATATACGTTGATCTAGGTAATTGTAGGATCGTGTAGGATTCGACGAATCGTAAATCGGAGTCCTGGATACTCCAAAAATGCTAACCCTAGGGCTAGGGTTACGGAAACCATCCATCCGTCCGATCGTGCGATCGTGAGCAATCCGACCGTCCTATCGACACCAAACTTTCAGGACATGTGTCCTAGACATATTGAAACCTCTAGGAACTTCCGGATCGGAATTTTGAGGTCGTGAACCCCTAGGGGTCCCGGGTTGACTTTTTGGGACTTTATCGCTTTTTGAGTCTCGAGTCACATTCTAAACTTTGGAAAAGCTATTGTCGTCATAGGATTGATCTGTAAGTTAATGCACGCACTTTTAGGAGCCGGGGTTCAGGGTTTTAAATTAATATTATATTATTGAGCAAATTTATTAATAAAATATTGTGATGGTTCAGGCATCCGGGCATAGACTGACCCACATGAGGGACCTTCGAAAGGTCCAGCTAGCACGGACCAACAGTGAGTGGACTTTTGTTTTATAAATGATTTTATGCAATTGAATTTCATTATTTGATCTTGAATAAGTTTTATTCAAAGATTAGTGCTTTCATAGTTTAATAAGTGATTTTAAATATTTTAATTTATATGTTTCCGAGTGGGATATCCTTAAAGGATATAGAAAAGGAAAATCTAATTCAGTATTGGATAAATTGGCAGAAGAGTTTTAAGTAAAAAAAGGAAATTCGTATATTCATTAAATCTTTCTAGAATTCTATATTTTCTTAGAAACCACCATAGGTACCCAAGAATAATTAAGGTTGCCTTCGATAAATATGTTGCCTTCGGATTTTATTGGTTGCCTTCGGTTAGGTCAGCATGCTTGACTTTTGCCCCACGAGTCTTAGGGATATCCGGACCATGGGAGCGAGGATTACGGATCAGACCGACTAAACGTCTCTTGAATCCTACGAGGATTGTGGCTCAGGTTGACTTCGTGTCACCGAGACCTGCGAGGACATGTCACCAATGGTGATACGAGGAACTGACGGATTATAAGGAATTGACGAAAATAAAATGGGTACACCAAGGTGATAGACCAAAGTTAATTTTAATGCTTTCAAGGAATTAATGTTTGATTAAGAGTGTGATTGGCTTATAAATATAAATATGGATGCATTGATTTCAGTACGAGTATAAATGAGGAAATTGATTTAGTTCTCATAATTGTTTTTACAGTGGGGTTAGTACGTTCTTATGTACTTTCAAAAAACTTTGTTTTTGAATCCACTCACATTTTTAATGTTTTGCGCCCCCAGGTAGTAGACGTGCTTCAGTGCGCCACCACAGGGCAGTTTTCGCTTCCCGCACGTCCTCAGTTCGATGTAGGGTTTCTTTTGTATCCAAATTTAATTCCTTGTAAATTATTCGGTCAAGTTGCTCTGATATTGCCCTAGAGCTTATATTTAACTGTTAGAAAGTAAATATTTGCATACTGGCAATTGGTGTACATATTTGTATGCTTGTTTGATAGGTGTATCATTTTGGAAATGATCAAATTACAGGGGAAACTCTGCCGAATTTTTGACAGAAGTTGAACCAAGAGTTTAATGAAATTTTGACTAGAAGGGCAATTAGGTCATTTGTGCCCGGCACCTGCCAGGTATTGGACACGAATAGGGATCAGCTCGGATTCCAAAGTGGAATTTGGGTCGGGTCCTGTCTACGATGGTATTTTACATCGGTTTATTTATCTGTTTTACAATTTGTTCAATATCTAACATTCTCTCTCTCTCTCTCTCTCTCTCTCTCTCTTTTAGGATGATTTACAAAAACAAGTCTCCGAGGGCACTCTAACTGTCTCTGGGATCAATGATATTTTGACTTTGGCTTTGGGAACCCCCGAGAATGGTGGGAGAGTCAGAGGTGTTGGAGCTGGCGTTTCCCCAACTCAATTCTTCAATTTGCCGAGACAAAAAAGTGTAAAATTTGCTGACAAATTGAAGAAAAGTCTTATGGAGGCAGTTAGAGAAGAAACATTGTGGATGGAGGCTAGGGCAAGGGAAAGTGTTTTGGAAGTAGTCAGAGCAGAGTGGGAAATTATGTTGACACAGTTCCGTCAACTAGTTCCTAATTTTGATCCCAACATGCTCAAAACACCAATTACCCCAATTCCTTTACAGCCTCAAGAACAAAGCCCAAAAAATCCAATGTCTAACAAGGCAAGCTGCTCAGGAGCCATTAATGTCAGACTCCTAGTTTTAGAGGAAGAAAATCCAAAGCTTGATGCTGATACTGCTGAAAAACACCAAGATGAAACGGTAAAATCTCTGATATTTTATTTTTCTGCTTTTTAAATTTTAAATAGACGTCGCTCTTTTAAATATCTGACGTTACAATTTCCAAACAATGACAGTATATCTTTACTGACGTCTAAAAATCATAATACGTCTGTTTCTTCCAAGAACCGTCGTTGTGAGTGAAATACCACGACGCTTTTACTTGTTTTGCATTTTATTTATGCCTTGAAAATAACGACGGTCTTTTTTTGCCGTCGTCTCATTCTTTTATAAACCGTCGTCTATTTCATTAAAGCATTCACTGCGTTTTAATTAGACTACCTTTCTATAGTGTAGCGACGTTAGAAAATTTACACAACGACGGTTATGTCTTTACCGTCGTCTATAACTATTACTCCGTCAGTATGTTCTAGAAACCGTCATTTATATTATATACCACGTTGGTTTGGTTGGTTTAGTTAGAGTCGTTTATTTTACTTGATATACAAACTAACTTATATTTCTTTATTTATTTCTTGTAATAGGATCTCTCAAAGCTAGACATGCCACCTCCTCTATTAGCCCTATGCCAATTTGTCCAGACCAAGTTGAACCCTGCTAACGAGACTGTGAGAGTTCACATTCTAGAGGACGTGTTTGGCACTGAGCATGATACCTTCATCTTGTGTGAAGATATTTTACAGTTTGCTTTCATGGTTGAGATTGGAGCCACTGTGATTGCAGTATACATGAGGTAATTCTAGAAATCCTATATTTTGTTTTACATTTTCCTTTCTTTTAAATTAAAATCTCATTTAATTGAATTTCATATATTTAGGTACCTATTTGACTATTTAAAAATGGTAAATATGGTAAACCTTGTTGGCCTCGTCGACCTTGGACAAGTTAGCGCTCAATTTGGATCTCTATCTTAGCGAACAAAACAACTGTCAGACCACCTGAAAAACGCAGATGGGGATCAATTTTTCTTGGTGCCTTATAGTCCAGGGTTAGTCCCCTTAACTATTTATTTAACATATTTTCCCTGTAATATTTTTCTTTGTACTATTTAACCTATATGGATCATTATGTGTAGGGGTCATTGGGTGTTGTTAATTGTGAGACCAGCTAAGGAGACTGTCTATTACATGGATTCACTGCCAAACCGGTCTGTTGACGACGACATGAGAAATATAGTGAATATGTAAGTTGATTTATTCCAATCTAAGATTTTTTTTGTCTGTGCATTTGAATTATACGACGGGTTTTTGTAATACCAACGTTATAATTAAAATACAACGATGGTAATTTATTACCGACGTTTGAAAGAATTTACTACGTCAGTATTTTCTTGAAACCATCGTCTTAATTGAACTACCACGTCGTTTAGGTTTTTATTTAAGGATGTTTTAATTTTTTTCTGTTTAATTTTTTTGTTATACGACGTTTTTCCTCGTTACAGTCATTAGAATGTTACACAACGACGATAGTTTCATACCGCCGTTTGAAATAAAATACCACATCATTTTTTTTAAAAATCCGTCGTCTTAACTGATTTACCATGACGGTTATTATTTTTTATTTAGATTTTTCGTTTTGTCATTAACACTCTTTGTTTTCTTGAAACAGGTCAATGAAAATGTTTAATTCTCATGTAAGCAAACATTCATCACATAAAGCAAGCATATGGAAAATTCTACAAGGCACTCCTCGCCAACCAACAAATGTAGAGTGTGGCTATTATGTGATGCGTTTCATGAGAGATATAATTCATGATCCAGGCCTAGCTTTTGAGAAGAAGGTAAAAGGCAAAATTTAAGATATAATTTCTTTATTTTACTACGTCAATTTTTTCTTTAAAACCGTCGTTTGTATCTTTATAACACGTCGGTTTTTTTTGTTTATTTTGCAGTTTGACAAGAAAAAAGAACCAGGTCAGTATGTACAAGAACATATTGACAAAGTTAGGCTGGAATGGGCAGAATTCGTTAACAAGCAATTACAGAATGATAAGTGATGTAATTTATTTTAACAATGTTTAGGTTTATTTTAATTTATTAACAATGTAAATAAATATTTTTCTTGTAATCAATTAAACAATCATCAAAAAAATTAATTTTTTTTTGAAATTTTTTTAGTTTAGGATGTTTATGTCTTTAAATGAATTCAAACGACAGTAATTCATAACAACTTAATTTAATTCCCAAAAACCGACGTCTCATTCTCATTTACACGTCTCATATGTGTGTACAATCGTCGTCTTATTATAACGGGAAATATAACATTGACGGCAATTCTTAAAAACGCCATGTAATAGAAATAAACACGACGGTTTATATTTACTTCATCTTCTACAGAAAAATTTAGGGTTTAAAAAAAGATGACGTGGTAACGTAATAATCTACGTCGGTGATTTAAAACAAGATGACGTGGTACCGTAATAATGTCGTTTTGTGTTCTTTTCGCCGTCTAAAATGATCTAGGACGACGTTTTGCGTTCTTTAACGTCGTTGTATAGGAATCCAACATCGGTTATGTCATTTGTCATTTCATTTTAATATGACTTTTATATTTTATTTAATTCCTAATATTTAGAATAAATTTAAAACTAATTCCAAAAAATAAACTGACAACTACCATGCACTCATTGAAATATTGTCTCTCCCCTAAAGCTTTAAAAAAATGTAATTTTGCAAATATTTTTTTATTGTATTTAATTACTAATATTCATAATATATTTAAAAAAATCTGAAAAATAAACCGACAAATTCTATGCACTCATTAAGACAATATCTTACCCGTAAAGGCCTGAAAAATATAATTTTAGTTTTCAAAATTACAAGTGATAACAAAAGTCGAAAAAATTTAGTGACAAAGCACCATAGTCCTTATACTTTTCATAACATAACCATAAGATTTATGTGATCCATTGGTGGCCATAAATTCAAAATTATGAAATCCAGATTTTAGCCTACTATTATAAAAGGCATTGTTGAAGGAGTTTGTATCAATTTTCGATTCATTTTTCTCATACTTGTGTATTTTTTTTTATAATTATTGTAAAATTTAGGGTTTATTGAAACGACGCCGGTTTTCTCTGGCTTTTTTTGGTCAATTACGCGCGTTCGAATCCCAGGAAACCCAAACCCCATCTAATTATTTAATATTTAAGACATCGGTTTCTTAAGGGGCGATGTAAAAATAATTTACTACAATGTTCCCTTTATTTGTCGATGTAGTTTCATTTCACAACATCAGTTGTGTACGTAAACCGTCGTCGTAAGTGAACATTAAATGTCGATAGCTATGTATTTAACGTCATCTTTGAAAAACGCGGTCCATTGAAATTTTTGACCACGATCTAAAATTTTCAGAATTTCCCTTTAACCCTAAAATATTTCGTTCTCTCTCTTCAACAAAAATTTGTCTCAAAGTTTTCACTCTCTCTCAAAGCATTGGGTATATTCTCCGAGCTCACTCTCAAGCATTTGTTATATTCTTTCAGTTCTCTCTCAATATCCATGTAAGTACAAACCCTAATCTCTTTATTTAATGCTATTGCATGGCTTCTTAAATCCATAAATGTTTTCGTTGGTTTTGGTAGCTATGGGTTCTTAATTGGGGGCTATATTTGGGTTCTTTTATGTTTTGGTGTTTGCATTCTTGTAATAATAACTCTCTGTTTGGGTTCTTAATTGGGAGCTATATTTGGGTTCTTTTATGCTTTGGTGTTTGCATTCTTGTAATAATTACTCTATGTTTGGGTTCTTTTATGATTGTTTGGCCATGGGTTCTTGGAAAAGGAATGGGGATTGGAGATTTAGACTGCGGTTTTTTGTAAACCACGACGATGGTTGATGGATCAAACCATCGTTTAAATTTTTATTATACATCGGTTGTTTATTTACTCCCATCGTCTGAATTTTAGTTTGCATTTGGTAACCTAAAGACGACTGTTTCTCCATTAACCGTCATCTTTAGGCTACCAGAACCCAGAACTTTGTTATTCAAAAAGCAATACAAATTTCTGGGTTTGGGTAGCTTAATGACGATGGTAACTAGAGATGTCGTTGTCTGAATTTCTATTACACTACGATTATTTTGTAAAAACCATTGTCTGATTCCTGTTTTATGTTTTATTTTCAATTTATTCTCTGCTATTTGAATATAGTAGTGTTTCATTGCTGGTCTTTTCACTTTATTATATATATGATTTTATAGTGTGTGAAATGGATAAGTCATGGATGCATGCGGATAGAAGATCGAAGGCATATGAGTTAGGGGTGGAAGGATTTTTGAATTTTGCTATAGAAAATCTTGGAAATACAACTCATATTCGTTGTCCATGCGTTAAATGTGGGAATATTCGATTGTTTGGGGTTGCAATTATAAGGGAACACTTATACTTTAATGGAATTGACCAAAGCTATAAGATTTGGACATGGCACGGAGAACCTTGGGAATGGACTACTAATGCTAGTAGAAATGTGGAAGAAGATGAGCAAAGTAGGTTCAGTTTTGTTTCTGAAGAATTAGAGATGGATGATAATGATTTAGGCGATATTGGATCTGGTCCTTATGAGTTTGCCAATGTGATTGGGGATGGAGATCAACCCTTGTACCCTGGTTGCAGTAAGTACACAAAGTTGTTAGCTTTGGTGAAGTTATATAATTTGAAAGCAAAACATGGGATGAGTGATGTTTGTTTTACAGAATTATTGATACTTCAAGGAGAATTTCTTCCAGAAGGAAATAAAACATGGGATGAGTGATGTTTGTTTTACAGAATTATTGATACTTCAAGGAGATTTGCTTCTAGAAGGAAATACACTACCTCTCTATGTACGAGGCAAAAAAGACTTTGTCCGTTTTAGGGATGAGTTATGAGAAAATCCACGCATGTCCCAATGACTGCATTTTGTATAGGAAGGAGTATGAAGATTCAACTAATTGTCCTACTTGTGGTATCGCAAGGTGGAAGGAAGGCAAAGATTCAATCTTAAAGAGGGTGTGCCAGCGAAGGTGGTGTGGTATTTTCCTCAAATTCCAAGGTTTAAAAGGATGTTTCAATCACATAAGATAGCTAAGAGTTTGACTTGGCATGCTGCAGGAAAATCGGTTGACGGTCATATGTCTCAATCAGCGGATTCCCTGTCTTCGAAACTTGTTGATGATAAATAGCCCGAGTTTGGTAAAGAGCCAAGAAACTTGAGATTGGCTCTCTCATCTGATGGATTCAATCCCCATAGTTCTTTAAGTAGCAGATACAGTTGTTGGCAAGTTATCTTAGTTACATATAATCTCCCACCATGGATATGCATGAAATGGAAGTTCATGATGTTGACCTTATTGATTTCCGGTCATAAACAGCCCGAAAATGATATAGACGTCTACTTAGAGCCTTTGATTGATGATTTAAAATCTCTGTAGGATGAGATTAGAGGAGTGTATGATGCATACATAGGAGAATACTTTACACTCAGAGGTGTATTACTGTGGACAATTAATGATTTTCCTGCCTATGGGAACTTATCTGGTTGTGTCGTTAAAGGATATAAAGCTTGTCCAATATGCGGCGATGATACACCTAGTCACAGGTTGAAAAATGGCCACAAAATTTGTTACATTGGGCATAGAAAGTGGTTACCAATCAATCATCCATATAGGAGGCAACGTGCAGCTTTTAATGGGAAACCTGAATATGGCA
>NW_018921246.1:517903-529911 GCF_002207925.1 Prunus avium
CATAATATGGTGGGAGGAGTCATTTGGTGAGTTGGGATTGAAATCCAATCGCTAGAACTATGCCATACACCACCCACTCCAATTTGGAACGAACTGCCTTTGAACATGAATTGTTCAATTTCTTACACCTATTGATGTCGGATCGAGCCCAAAACTTGGGCAACATCAAAATATGGTGGGAGGAGTCATTTGGTGAGTTTTGAGTGACATCCAATAGCTAGAACTATGCCATACACCACCCACTCCAATTTGGAACGAACTGCCTTTGAAATTGAATTGCCCAATTTCTTACACCTATTGTTTTCGAATCGAGCCCAAAACTTGGGCAACATCATAATATGGTGGGTGGAGTCATTTGGTGAGTTTTGAGTGAAATCCAATGGCCAGAACTATGCAATACACCAACCACTCCAATTTGGAACGAACTGGCTTTGAAATTGAATTGTCCAATTTCGTACACCTATTGTTTTCGAATCGAGCCCAAAACTTGTGCAACATCATAATATGGTGGGAGGAGTCATTTGGTGAGTTGTGAGTGAAATCCAATCGCTTGAACTAAGCAATACACCAACCACTCCAATTTGGAACGAACTGCCTTGGAACTTGAATTGTTCAATTTCTTACACCTATTGATATCGGATCGAGCCCAAAACTTGGGCATCATCATAATACGATGGGAGGAGTCATTTGGAGAGTTTTGAGTGAAATCCAATCGCTAGAACTATGCAATACACCAACCACTCCAATCTGGAACGAACTGTGTTGGAACTTGAATTGCCCAATTTCTTACACCTATTGACTTTGGATCGAGCCCAAAACTTGGGCAACAATATAATATGGTGGGATGAGTCATTTTGTGGGTTGTGAGTGAAATCCAGTAGCTAAAACTATGCAATACACCAACCACTCCAATTCGGAACGAACTGCGTCGGAACTTGAATTGCCAAATTTCTTACACCCATGGATTTCGGATCGAGTCCAAAACTTGGGCAACATCATAATATGGTGGGTGGAGTCATTCGGTGAGTTGTGAGTGAAATCCAGTAGATTGAACTGTGCAAGACACCAACCACTCCAATTTGGAACGAACTGCCTTGTAACTTGAATTGTTCAATTTCTTACAGCTATTGATATCGGATCGAGCCCAAAACTTGGGCATCATCATAATATGATGGGAGGAGTCATTTGGTGAGTTTTGAGTGAAATCCAATCGCTAGAACTATTCCATACACCAACCACACCAATTTGGAACGAACTGCGTTAGAACTTGAATTGCCAAATTTCTTACACCCATTGATTTCGGATCGAGCCCAAAACTTGGGCAACAACATAATATGGTGGGAGGAGTCATTTGGTGGGTTTTGAGTGAAATCCAATCGCTAGAACTATGCAATACAACAACCACTCCAATTTGGAACGAACTGCCTTTGAATTGGAATTGTTCAATTTCATACACCTATTGATGTCGGATCGAGCCCAAAACTTGGGCAACATCATAATATGTTGGGAGGAGTCATTTGGTGAGATGTGAGTGAAATCCAGTTGGTAGAACTATGCAATACACCAACCACTCCAATTTCGAACGAACTGCCTTTGAACTTGAATTGTTCAATTTCTTACACTTATTGATATCGGATCGAGCCCAAAACTTGGAAAACATCATAATATGGTGGGAGGAGTCATTTGGTGTGTTTTGAGTGAAATCCAATCGCTAAAAGTACGGAATACACCAACCACTCCAATTAGGAACGAACTGCCGTTGAACTTGAATTGCCAAATTTCTTACACCCATTGATTTCGGATCGAGCCCAAAACTTGGGCAACAGCATAATATGGTGGGAGGAGTCATTCGGTGTGTATTGAGTGAAATCCAATTGCTAGAACTTTGAATCACCCCAACCACTCCAATTTGGAACGAACTGCCTTTGAACTTGAATTGTCCAATTTCTTACACCTATTGATTTCGGATCGATCCCAAAACATGGGCAACATCATAATATGGTGCGAGGAGTCATTTGCTATGTTTTGAGTAAAATCCAATCGCTAGAACTATGAATTACCCCAACCACTCCGATTTTGAACGAACTGCCTTTGAACTTGAATTGTCCAATTTCTTACACCAATTGATTTCGGATCGAGCCCAAAACTTGGGCAACATCATAATATGGTGGGAGGAGCCATTTGGTGTGTTTTCAGTGAAATCCAAACGATAGAACTATGAATTACCCCGACCACTCCAATTTGGAACGAACTGCCTATGAACTTGAATTGTCCAATTTCTTACACCTATTGATTTCGGATCGAGCCCAAAACTTGGGCAACATCATAATATGGTGGGAGGAGCCATTTGGTGTGTTTTCAGTGAAATCCAATCGATAGAACTATGAATTACCCCGACCACTCCAATTTGGAACGAACTGCCTATGAACTTGAATTGTCCAATTTCTTACACCTATTGATTTCGGATCGAGCCCAAAACCTGGGCAACTTCGTAATATGGTGGGAGGAGTCATTTCAGGTGTTTCGGTTGAAATCCAATCGCTAGAACTATGACTAACGCCAACCACTCCAATTTGGAACGAACTGCCTTTGAACTTGAATTGCCCAATTTCTTACACCTACTGATTTCGGATCGAGCCCAAAACTTGGGCAAAATCATAATATGGTGGGAGGAGTCATTGGGTGTGTTTTCAGTGAAATCCAATCGCTGGAACCATGAATTACCCCAACCACTCCAATTTGGAACGAACTGCCTCTGAACTTGAATTGTCCAATTTCTTACACCGATTGATTTCGGATCGAGCCCAAAACTTGGGCAACATCATAATATGGTGGGAGGAGTCAGTTGGTGTGTTTTGAGTGAAATCCAATCGCTAGAACTATGACTAACCCCAACCAATCCAACTAGGAACGACCAGCCGTTGAACTTGAATTGTCCAATTTCTTACACCTATTGATTTCGGATCGAGCCCAAAACTTTTGGGCAACGTCAGAATATGGTAGGAGGAGTTATTTGGTGAGTTTTGAGTGAAATCCAATCGCTAGAAGTATGGAATACACCAACCACTCCAATTAGGAACGAACAGCCGTTGAACTTGAATTGTCCAATTTCTTTCACCTATTCATTTTGGGTCGAGCCCAAAACTTGGGCAACGTCATAGTATGGTGGGAGGAGTCATTTGGTGTGTCTTGAGTGAACTCAAATCGCTAGAACTCTGAATTACCCCAACAAATCCAATTTGGAACGAACTGCCTTTGAACTTGAATTGTCCAATTTCTTACACCAATTGATTTCGGATCGAGCCCAAAACTTGGGCAACATCATAATATGGTGGGAGGAGTCATTTGGTGTGTTTTGAGAGAAATCCAGTCGCTTGAACTATGACTAACCCCAACCACTCCAATTAGGAACGACCTGCCATTGAACTTGAATTGTCCAATTTCTTACACCTATTGATTTCGGATTGAGCCCAAAACTTGGGCAACGTCATAATATGGTGGGAGGAGTCATTTGGTGAGTTTTGAGTGAAATCCAATCGCTAGAAGTGTGGAATACACCAACCACTCCAATTAGGAACGAATTGCCGTTGAACTTGAATTGTCCAATTTCTTTCACCTATTCATTTCGGATCGAGACCAAAACTTGGGCAACGTCATAATATGGTGGGAGGAGTCATTTGGTGAGTTTTGAGTGAAATCCAGTCGCTAGAACTATGGAATACACCAACCACTCCAATTAGAAACAAACTGCCGTTGAACTTGAATTGTCCAATTTCTTTCACCTATTCATTTCGGATCGAGCCCAAAACTTGGGCAACGTCATAGCATGGTGGGAGGAGTCATTTGGTGAGTTTTGAGTAAAATTCGAACGCTGGAAGTACGGAATACACCAACCACTCCAATTAGGAACGAACTGCCTTTGAACTTAAATTGTCCCATTTCTTACACCTATTGATTTCGGATCGAGCCCAAAACTTGGGCAACATCATAACATGGTGGGAGGAGCCATTTGGTGTGTTTTGAGAGAAATCCAATCGCTAGAACTATGACTAACCCAAACCACTCCAATTAGGAACGAACTGCCGTTGAACGTGAATTGTCCAATTTCTTTCACCTATTCATTTCGGATCGAGCCCAAAACTTGGGCAACAACATAATATGGTGGGAGTAGTCATTTGGTGTGTTTTGAGTGAAATCCAATCGTTAGAACTACGAATTACCCCAAACACTCCAATTTGGAACGAACTGCCTTCGAACTTGAATTGTCCAATTTCTTACACCTATTGATTTCGGATCGAGCCCAAAACTTGGGCAACATCATAATATGGTGGGAGGAGTCATTTGGTGTATTTTGAGTGAAATCCAATCGTTAGAACTATGAATTACCCCAAACACTCCAATTTGGAACGAACAGCCTTTGAACTTGAATGGTCCAATTTCTTACACCTATTGATTTCGGATCGAGCCCAAAACTTGGGCAACATCATAATATGGTGGGAGGTGTCATTTGGTGAGTTTTGAGTGAAATCCAATCGCTAGAAGTATGGAATGCACCAGCCACTCCAATTAGGAACGAACCGCCGTCGAACTTGAATTGCCCAATTTCTTACACCTATTGATTTCGGATCGAGCCCAAAACTTGGGCAACATCAAAATATGGTGGGAGGAGTCATTTGGTGCGTTTTGAGTGAAATCCAATCGATAGATCTATGAATTACCCCGACCACTCCAATTTGGAACGAACTACCGTTGAACTTGAATTGTCCAATTTCTTACACCAATTGATTTCGGATCGAGCCCAAAACTTGGGCAACATCATAATATGGTGGTAGGAGTCGTTTGGTGTGTTTTGAGTGAAATCCAATCGCTAGAACTATGAATTACCCCAACCACTCCAATTTGGAACGAACTGCCTTTGAACTTGAATTGTCCAATTTCTTTCACCTATTGATTTCGGATCGAGCCCAAAACTTCGGCAACGTCATAATATGGTGGGAGGAGTAATTTGCTGTGTTTTGAGTGAAATCCAATTGCTAGAAGTACGGAATACACTAACCACTCCAATTTGGAACGAACTGCGTTGAACTTGAATTGTCCAATTTCTTACTCCTATTGAGTTCGGATCGCGCCCAAAACTTGGGCAACAGCATAATATGGTGGGAGGAGTCATTTGGTGTGTTTTGAGTAAAATCCAATCACTAGAACTATGAATTACCCCAACCACTCCAATTTGGAACGAACTGCCGTTGAACTTGAATTGTCCAATTTCTTACACCTATTGATTTCGGATCGAGCCCAAAACTTGGGCAACGTCATAATTTGGTGGGAGGACTCATTTGGTGTGTTTTGAGTGAAATCTAATCGATGGAACTATAAATTACCCCAACCACTCCAATTTGGAACGAACTGCCTTTAAGCTTGAATTGTCCAATTTCTTACACCTATTGATTTTCGATCGATCCCAAAACTTGGGCAACGCCATAGGATGGTGGGAGGAGTCATTTGGTGAGTTTTTAGTGAAATCCAATCGCTAGAAGTAGGGAATACACCAACCACTCCAATTAGGAACAAACTGCCGTTGAACTTGAATTGTCCAATTTCATACACCTATTGATTTCGGAACGAGCCCAAAACTTGGACAACAACCTAATATGGTGGGAGGAGTCATTTGGTGTGTTTTTAGTGAAATCCAATCGATAGAACTACGAATTGCCCCAACCACTCCAATTTGGAACGAACTGCTTCCGAACTTGAATTGTCCAATTTTTTACACCTACTGATTTCGGATCGAGCCCAAAACTTGGGCAACAACATCATATGGTGGGAGGAGTTATTTGGTGTGTTTTGAGTAAAATCCAATCGCTAGAACTATGAATTACACCAACCACTCCAATTTGGAACGAACTTCCTTTGGACTTGAATTGTCCAATTTCTCACACCTATTGATTTCGGATCGAGCCCAAAACTTCGGCAACAACATAATATGGTGGTGGGAGTCATTTGGTCTGTTTTGAGTGAAATCCAATCGCTAGAACTATGAATTACCTCAACCACACCTATTTGAAACGATCTGCCTTTGAACTTGAATTGTCCAATTTCTTACACCTATTGATTTCAGATCGAGCCCAAAACTTGGGCAACGTCATAGCATGGTAGGAGGAGTCGTTTGGTGAGTTTTGAGTGAAATCCAATCGCTAGAAGTAGGGAATACACCAACCACTCGAATTAGGAACGAACTGCCGTTGAACTTGAATTGTCCAATTTCTTACACCTATTGATTTCGGATCGAGCCCAAAACTTGGGCAACGTCATAATATGGTGGGAGGAATCATTTGGTGAGTTTTGAGGGAAATCCAATCGCTAGAAGTATGGAATACACCAACCACCCCAATTTGGAACGAACTGCCTTTGAACTTGAATTGTCCAATTTCTTACACCAATTGATTTCGGATCGAGCCCAAAACTTGGGCAACATCGTAATATTGTGGGAAGAGTCATTTGGTGTGTTTTGAGTGAAATCCAATCGCTACCACTATGAATTACCCCAACCACTCCAATTTGGAATGAACTTCCTTGGAAATTGAATTGTCCAATTTCTTACACCTATTGATTTCGGATCAAGCCCAGAACTTGGGCAACAACATAATACGGTGGGAGGAGTCATTTGGTGTGTCTTGAGTGAACTCAAATAGCTAGAACTATGAATTACCCGAACAAATCCAATTTGGAACGAACTACCTTTGAACTTGAATTGTCCAATTTCTTACACCTATTGATTTCGGATCGAGCCCAAAACATGGGCAATGTCATAATATGGTGGGAGGAATCATTTTGTGAGTGTTGAGGGAAATCCAATCGCTAGAAGTATGGAATACACCAACCACCCCAATTTGGAACGAACTGCCTTTGAACTTGAATTGTCCAATTTGTTACACCAATTGATTTTGGATCGAGCCCAAAACTTGGGCAACGTCATAATATGGTGGGAGGAGTCATTTGGTGTGTTTTGAGAGAAATCGAATCGTTAGAACTATGACTAACCCCAACCACTCCAATTAGAAACGAACTACCGTTGAACTTGAATTGTCCAATTTCTTACACCTATGGATTTCGGATCGAGCCCAACACTTGGGCAACGTCATAATATGGAGGGAGTAGTCATTTTGTGAGTTTTGAGTGAAATCCAATCGCTAGAAGTATGGAATACACCAACCACTCCAATTAGGAACGAACTGCCGTTGAACTTGAATTGTCCAATTTCTTTCACCTATTCATTTCGGATCGAGCCCAAAACTTGGGCAACGTTATAATATGGTGGGAGGAGTCATTTCGTGAGTTTTGAGTGAAATTCGAACGTTGGAAGTACGGAATACACCAACCACCCCAATTTGGAACGAACTGCCGTTGAACTTGAATTGTCCAATTTCTTACACCTATTGATTTCGGATCGAGCCCAAAACTTGGGCAACATCATAATATGGTGGGAGGAGTCATTTGGGGTGTTTTGAGTGAAATCCAATCGTTAGAACTATGAATTACCCCAAACACTCCAATTTGGAACGAACTGCCTTTGAACTTGAATCGTAGAATTTCTTACACCTACTGATTTCGGATCGAGCCCAAAACTTGGGCAACAACATAATATGGTGGTAGGTGTCATTTGGTGAGTTTTGAGTGAAATCCAATCGCTAGAAGTATGGAATGCACCAGCCACTCAAATTAGGAACGAACCGCCGTTCAACTTGAATTGTCCAATTTCTTACACCTATAGATTTCGGATCGAGCCCAAAACTTGGGCAACATCATAATATGGTGGGAGGAGTCATTTGGTGTGTTTTGAGAGAAATCAAATCGCTAGAAATACGGAATACACCACTCCAATTAGGAACGAACAGCCGTTGGACCCAAATTATCCAATTTCTTACACCTATTGAGTTCGGATCGTGCCCAAAACTTTTGGCAACGTCATAATACGGTGGGAGGAGTCATTTGGTGTGTTTTGAGTGAAATCCAATCGATAGAACTATGAATTACCCTAACCACTCCAATTTGGAACGAACTGCCGTTGAACTTGAATTGTCCAAATTCTTACTCCTACTGATTTCGGATCGATCCCAGAACTTGGGCAACGTCATAATATGGTGGGAGGAGTCATTTGGTGTGTTTTGAGTGAAATCCAATCGCTAGAAGTACGGAATACACCAACCACTCCAATTAGGAACGAACTGCAGTTGAACTTGAAATGTCCAATTTCTTACACCTATTGATTTCGGATCTAGCCCAAAACTTGGGCAACATCATAATATGGTGGGAGGAGTCATTTGGTGTGTTTTGAGTGAAATCCAATCGCCAGAACTATGAATTCCCCCAACCACTCCAATTTGGAACGAACTGCCTTTGAACTTGAATTGTCCAATTTCTTACACCTATTGATTTCGGATGGAGCCCAAAACTTGGGCGCCGTCATCATATGGTGGGAGGAGTCATTTCGTGAGTGTTCAGTGAAATCCAATTGCTAGAAGTATGGAATACACCAACCACTCGAATTTGGAACGAACTTCCTTTGAACTTGAATTGTCCAATTTCTTACACCTATTGATTTCGGATCGAGCCCAAAAGGTGGGCGCTGTCATCATATGGTGGGAGGAGTCATTTGGTGAGTTTTCAGTGAAATCCAATTGCTAGAAGTGTCGAATACAACAACCACTCCAATTAGGAATGAACTGTCGTTGAACTTAAATTGTCCAATTTTTTACACCTATTGATTTCAGATCGAGCCCAAAACTTGGGTAACATCATGATATGGTGGGAGGAGTCATTTGGTGTGTTTTGAGTGAAATCCAATCGCTGGCACTATGAATTACCCCAACCACTCCAATTTGGAACGAACTGCCTTTGAACTTGAATTGTCCAATTTCTTACACCTATTGATTTCGGATGGAGCCCAAAACTTGGGCGCCGTCATCATATGGTGGGAGGAGTCATTTCGTGAGTGTTCAGTGAAATCCAATTGCTAGAAGTATGGAATACACCAACCACTCGAATTTGGAACGAACTTCCTTTGAACTTGAATTGTCCAATTTCTTACACCTATTGATATCGGATCAACCCCAAAACTTGGGCAACATCATAATATGGTGGGAGGTGTCATTTGGAGAGTTTTGAGTGAAATCTAGTCGCTAGAAGTATGGAATACAATAACCACTCCAGTTAGGAACGAACTGCCGTTGAACTTGAATTGTCCAATTTCTTACACCTATTGATTTCGGATGGAGCCCAAAACTTGGGCGCCGTCATCATATGGTGGGAGGAGTCATTTCGTGAGTGTTCAGTGAAATCCAATTGCTAGAAGTATGGAATACACCAACCACTCGAATTTGGAACGAACTTCCTTTGAACTTGAATTGTCCAATTTCTTACACCTATTGATATCGGATCGAGCCCAAAACTTGGGCAACATGATAATATGGTGGGAGGAGTCATTTGGTGTGTTTTGAGTGAAATCCAATCGCTAGAACTATGAATTACCCCAACCACTTGAATTTGGAACGAACTGCCTTTGAACTTGAATTGTCCAATTTCTTACACCTATTGATTTCGGATCGAGCCCAAAACTTGGGAAACTTCATAATATGGTGGGAGGAGTCATTTGGAGAGTTTTGAGTGAAATCCAATCTCTAGAAGTATGGAATACAATAACCACTCCAATTAGGAACGAACTGCCGTTGAACTTGAATTGTCCAATTTCTTACACCTATTGATTTCGGATCGAGCCCAAAAGGTGGGCGCTGTCATCATATGGTGGGAGGAGTCATTTGGTGAGTTTTCAGTGAAATCCAATTGCTAGAAGTGTCGAATACAACAACCACTCCAATTAGGAATGAACTGTCGTTGAACTTAAATTGTCCAATTTTTTACACCTATTGATTTCAGATCGAGCCCAAAACTTGGGTAACATCATGATATGGTGGGAGGAGTCATTTGGTGTGTTTTGAGTGAAATCCAATCGCTAGAAAAATGGAGGTTTAGAGCGCGCTAAAATGGAGAACAAAGACATGACCTACATTATATATGCCTTGTGAAGGCTAGTCTTGATATGCATGCCTCATGGAGGAGGCTATTAATGCAAAGTGTCGAGGGGGATGTGCTTAAGCCCATAAGGGAGTCACCTGGGGAGGTAACCCAACTTCTGTGATTGGAGATCCCATGAAGGAAGTTCAATGTGGTAGAAACAATCCATATTGCGTGACTCATATAGCACTGATAAAATTATGGAGATATCCTTGAGATATTCTTCTGCTCATCCCTAAGGCAAAAGTGCTATTTTATGTGACGTCAGGAAGGGATTTATCCTTGAATGAGTTTCGAGGAGGGCAAACTCCCGCAGGGTGTAGGTCACATGTACTCTTGGAGAACTCACCTAAGTGAGAGACATCGTGAGGCCGCGACTGTTAGAAATGTGCCCTAAGAGCCAATACATTTGATGTAATCTCCTTAGAATACATTTCGTATATGATAAATAAAGGGCAATATTATTTTGTTATCTTTTATGTCGTGTAAAGAAACAAAAGTCCAGGGTGTACTAAATAAGAGATAAAGTAATCTAAAGAAGTTTAGATTCGGGAGACCTTTAATCTCTAACTGTAGTATCCCAAAATGTTCCTAATCATAAGGTTATCAAATGGGCATTGATAAACCGTCAAGATTGGCACATACTATGTATGCTCAATGATGAGGATGGTTGGTCTCAAACCATTTGTGTAGTTGACACTAATACAAGTATGTGGGTGCTCATTAGTGAATGAGTACACTGAACGCGATCAACCGGAGTTCTCGTATGGAGTATTTATCTATATGTCAAACGAGAACTCATAGTTGCAATAATGCAAATTAGTCCTTAGACCTGAGGCATCATGGTTGTCTTGTGACGCGTTATTGATCTTTGATAGCTCACAAAGGCAAGTCGTAAAAGATTTTCCTTATGTGTTATTGAGATCTCTTAATTCATCATGGAGATATGTGAATGTACAATAAGGAATCTCTACCTTGATAAAGAAAGGAGAATGTTTCAAGATATGATTCAGTGAATCTTCGGCCGAAGTACTTGAACATGATTTAAAAAGTGTTTTAATTATGTTCTATTGAATCATATGAGGTTAATCATATTAGGGGTTTGACATTATCAATCCGTACCCTAACAATATGATTGGAAACATTGTACAAGAGAAGGACCGTATTGCATTGCAATTCCAACTGAATAGGTTCTTCATCTATTATAATTAGCTTGGGTAGCCATGATATATTGCTAGATGTCACTCTTGGCTTGTGGAAGTCCTAGGATTGATTGTGATCGATCCAAATAAAGGAAGAATTAAAAAGGGGTTTTAATTCCAGTTGGTTAGAAAGAGTTCTAATGTTTTCCCACTGCCTTGCTAAATTAGAACCTAATGGATCGCACACCTTAAATGGTTAACTTCGAGTAATACAAATGAGAATGAGGAAATCAATTTGATTGATTTGATATGGATGATTTACTACGTGTAAAAATATATTTGGGCCTCGATAATAGTTAGAGGGAAGCCCAAATGGTTGGGTATCAAGCCCAAGGACTTAAGACATCTAAATATTATGGTTTAAGTGTCATAAGGCCCAAGTTTGGAAGCCCAATGGGGTTTGGCCGAAAATGCTTAAGCAAAGGTGTATGGGAATTGTTTCCATAAGCTCAATTACACACAAACACAATCCAACATCAACCAAATAGGTTTGGGAGATCAAAGAGAGAAAAAGGAGAGTTTTCAAGAGTGAAATACTTTCATTTTTCAAAGTGGTTTAGATTGAAACCAATCTTGAGAATCTTGCACTAGCATCCAAGTATTCTCAAGATACTTATTCTCATCTCAAGGTTCCATTGGTGTGGAGACTTAGAGGCCATATACTTTTGTGGCTCACAAGGAGGAGAAAGATCAAAGAGGAGATCAACAAAGGGAAATCATCAAGAGAAGACCAAA
>NW_018921246.1:562868-574581 GCF_002207925.1 Prunus avium
CTCCTCCAGGAACTCTTCCTATAAATACCAGGCTCAAACTACATTCAAAAGGTTCAACACCAAAACAAAGCCTCCCACGGAGCAACTTATTTTTTCCTGTAATGCACTTTCAATATCTTTACTTGCTTTCCTAGGAGTAGTGTTAGGTTGTAAGGAAAATCCATTCATCAATATATCATACGACCCTTGACTTTCAAGGCGCCGGAGCACCATCCTTGTTGTTCGTTCACTCACCCCATATATCACACGACCGCCGCTCCCTGAGCAGCGCGCCGGAGCACCGCCCAAAACCCACCACCAACACCATCACTTAACGGCCTTGTAGTTCAGGCCGTGAACCTAACGGCCGAGACCAGTTCCTCTCTCGGCTACAATCGTTTGATTAGAAGACGAGTTCAAACAGGCGCACCACTTACCCATCCAATACTCATCAACAACTCGACGCACGGCAGACCGTGCTGGCGCGCCCGCGCACAACCGCACCGCACCCAAAAGCAGGAAACCGCGTGTCAACGCACATCCCCTCGGCCCGGAACTCGAGGCCGTGAGATTTAAGCGGCAGACAGAACTATGACTTACCCCAAGCACTCCAATTTGGAACTAACTGCCTTTGAACTTGAATTGTCCAATTTCTTACACCAATTAATTTCGGATCCAGCCCAAAACTTGGGCAACATCATAATATGGTGGGAGGTGTCATTTGGTGTGTTTTGAGTAAAATCCAATCGCTAGAACTATGAATTACCCCGACCACCCCAATTTGTAACGAAATGCCTTCCAACATGAATTGTCCAATTTCTTACACCTATTGATTTCGGATCGAGCCCAAAAGTTGGGCAACATCATAATATTGTGGGAGGTGTAATTTGGTGTGTTTTGAGGAAAATCCAATCGCTAGAACTATGAATTACCCCAACCACTCCAATTTGGAACTAACTGCCTCTGAACTTGAATTGTCCAATTTCTTACACCTATTGTTTTCGGATCGAGCCCAAAACTTGGGCAACATCATAATATGGTGGGAGGAGTCATTTGGGGAGTTTTGAGTGAAATCCAATCGCTAGAAGTATGGAATACACCAACCACTCCAATGAGGAACGTATTGCCGTTGAACTTGTACTGTCCAATTTGTTACACCTATTGATTTCGGATCGAGCCCAAAACTTGGGCAACATCACAATATGGTGGGATGTGTCATTTGGTGAGTTTTGAGTGAAATCCAATCGCTAGAAGTATGGAATACACCAACCACTCCAATTTGGAACGAATTGCCGTTGAACTTGAATTGTCCAATTTCTTACACCAATAGATTTCGGATCGAGCCCAAAACTTGGGCAACACAATAATATGGCGGGAGGTATCATTTGTTGTGTTGTGAGTAAAATCCAATCGCTAGAACTATGAATTACCCCAACCACTCCAATTTGGAACTAACTGCCTCTGAACTTGAATTTTCCAATTTCTTACACCTATTGATTTCGGATCGAGCCCAAAACTTGGGCAACATCATAATATGGTGAGAGGAGCCATTTTGTGTGTTTTGAGTGAAATCCAGTCGCTAGAACTATGAATTACCCCGACCACTCCAATTTGGAACGAACTGCCTTTGAACTTGAATTGTCCAAGTTCTTACACCTATTGATTTCGGATCTAGCCCAAAACTTGGGCAACATCATAATATGGTGGGAGGGGTCATTTGGTGAGTTTTGAGTAAAATCCAATCTCTAGAACTGTGAATTACCCCAACCACTCCAATTTGGAACGAACTTCCTTTGAACTTGAATTGTCCAAGTTCTTACACCTATTGATTTCGGATCGAGCCCAAAACTTGGGCAACATCATAATACGGTGGGAGGAGTCATTTAGGGAGTTTTGAGTAAAATCCAATCAACAGAAGTATGGAATACACCAACCACTCCAATGAGGAACGTACTGCCGTTGAACTTGTACTATCCAATTTCTTTCACCAATTGATTTTGGATCGAGCCCAAAACTTGGGGAACATCATAATATGGTGGGAGGAGTCATTTCGTGTGTTTTGAGTAAAATCCAATCGCTAGAACTATGAATTACCCCAACCACTCCAATTTGGAATGAACTGCCTTTGAACTTGAATTGTCCAATTTCTTACACCAATTGATTTCTGATCGAGCCCAAAACTTGGGCAACATCATAATATGGTGGGAGGTGTCATTTGGGGTGTTTTGAGTGAAATCCAGTCGCTAGAAGTATGGAATACACCAACCACTCCAATTAGGAACGAACTGCCGTTGAACTTGAATTGTCCAATTTCTTACACCTATTGATTTCGGATCGAGCCCAAAACATGGGCAACATCATAATATGGTGGCAGGAGTCATTTGGTTTGTTTTGAGTGAAATCCAATCGCTAGAAGTATGGAATATACCAACCACTCCAATGAAGAACGTACTGCCGTTGAACTTGTACTGTCCAATTTGTTACACCTAATGATTTCGGATGGAGCCCAAAACTTGGGCAACATCATAATATCGTGGGAGGTGTAATTTGGTGTGTTTTGAGGAAAATCCAATTGCTAGAACTATGAATTACCCCAACCACTCCAATTTGGAAATAACTGCCTCTGGACTTGAATTGTCCAATTTCTTACACCTATTGATTTTGGATCGAGCCCAAAACTTGGGAAACATCATAATATGGTGGGAGGAGTCATTTGGTGTGTTTTGAGTGAAATCCAATCGCTAGAACTATGAATGACCCCAATCACTCGAATTTGGAACGAACTGCCTTTGAACATGAATTGTTCAATTTCATACATCTATTGATTTCGGATCGAGCCCAAAACTTGGGCAACATCACAATATGGTGGGAGGTGTCATTAGGTGTGTTTTGAGAAAAATCCAATCGCTAGAAGTATGAATTAGCCCAACCACCCCAATTCGGAACTAACTGCCTTTGAACTTCAATTGTCCAATTTCTTACACCTATTGATTTCGGATCGAGCCCAAAACATGGGGAATAACATAATATGGCGGGAGGTTCAATTTGGTGTGTTTTTAGTAAAATCCAATTTCTAGAACTATGAGTTACCCCAACCACTCCAATTTGGAACTAACTGCCTTTGATCTTGAATTGTCCAATTTCTTACACCTATTGATTTTGGATCGAGCCCGAAACTTGGGCAACATCATAACATGGTGGCAGGAGTCATTTGGTGTGTTTTGAGTAAAATCCAATCGCTAGAACTATGAATTACCCCAAACTCTCCAATTTGGAACGAACTGCCTTTTAACTTGAATTGTCCAAGTTCTTACACCTATTGATTTCGGATCGAGCCCAAAACTTGGGCAACATCGTAATATGGTGGGATGAGTCATTTGGGGAGTTTTGGGTGAAATCCAATCGCTAGAAGTACGGAATACAACAACCACTCCAATGAGGAACGTACTGCCGTTGAACTTGTACTTTCCAATTTCTTACACCTATTGAGCCCAAAACTTGGGTAACATCACAATATGGTGGGTGGGGTCATTAGGTGTGTTTTGAGTAAAATCCAATCGCTAGAAGTATGAATTACCCCAACCACTCCAATTCGGAACTAACTACCTTTGAACTTCAATTGTCCAATTTCTTACACCTATTGATTTCGGATCGAACCCAAAACATGGGCAACATCATAATATGGTGGGAGGAGTCATTAGGTGTGTTTTGAGTAAAATCCAATGGCTAGAACAATGAATTACCCCAACCACTCCAATTTGGAACGAACTGCCTTTGAACTTGAATTGTCCAATTTCTTACACCAATTGATTTCGGATCGAGCCCAAAACTTGGGCAACATCATAATATGGTGGCAGGAGTCATCTGGTTTGTTTTGAGTGAAATCCAGTCGCCAGACGTATGGAATACACCAACCACTCCAACTAGGTACGAACTGCCGTTGAACCTGAATTGTCCAATTTCTTACACCTATTGATTTCGGATCGAGCCCGAAACTTGGGCAACATCGTAATATGGTGGGAGGACTCATTTGGTGAGTTTTGAGTAAAATCCAATCGCTAGAACTGTTAATTACCCCAACCACTCCAATTTGGAACGAACTGCCTTTGAACTTGAATTGTCCAATTTCTTACACCTATTGATTTCGGATCGAGCCCAAAACTTGGGCAACGTCATAATATGGTGGGAGGAGTCATTCGGTGTGTTTTGAGTGAAATCCAGTCGCTAGAACTATGAATTACCCCGACCACTCCAATTTGGAACGAACTGCCTTTGAACATGAACTGTCCAATTTCTTACACCTATTGATTTCGGATCGAGCCCAAAACCTGGGCAATATCATAATATCGTCGGAGGTGTAATTTGGTGTGTTTTGAGGAAAATCCAGTCGCTAGACTATGAATTACCCCAACCACTCCAATTTGGAACAAACTGCCTTTGAACTTGAATTGTCCACTTTCTTACACCTGTTGATTTCGAATCGACCCCGAAACTTGGGCAACTTTATAATATGGTGGCAGGAGTTATTTACTGTGCTTTGAGTAAAATCCAATCGCTAGAACTGTGAATTACCCCAACCACTCCAATTTGCAACGAACTGCCTTTGAACTTGAATTGTCCAAGTTCTTACACTTATTGATTTCGGATCGAGCCCAAAACTTGGGCAACATCATAATATAGTGGGAGGAGTCATTTGGGGAGTTTTGAGTGAAATCCAATCACTAGAAGTATGGAATACACCGACCACACCAATGAGGAACGTACTGCCGTTGAACTTGTACTGGCCAATTTGTTACACCTATTGATTTCGGATCGAGCCCAAAACTTGGGCAACTTCACAATATGGTGGGAGGTGTCATTAGGTGTGTTTTGAGGAAAATCCAATCGCTAGAAGTATGAATTACCCCAACCACTCCAATTCGGAACTAACTGCCACTGAACTTCAATTGTCCAATTTCTTACACCTATTGATTTCAGAACGAGCCCAGAACTTGGGCAACATCATAAAATGGTGGGAGGAGTCATTTGGTGTGTTTTGAGTAAAATCCAATCGCTAGAACTATGAATTACCCCAACCACTCCAATTTGGAACGAACTGCCTTTGAACTTGAATTTTCCAATTTCTTACACCAATTGATCTCGGATCGAGCCCAAAGCTTGGGCAACATCATAATATGGTGGGCGGAGTCATTTGGTGTGTTTTGAGTGAAATCCAATCACTAGAAGTATGGAATACTCTAACCACTCTAATTTGGAACGAACTGCCGCTGAACTTGAATTGTCCAATTTCTTACACCAATTGATTTCGGATCGAGCCCAAAGCTTGGGCAACATCATAATATGGTGGGAGGAGTCATTTGGTGTGTTTTGAGTAAAATCCAATCGCTAGAACTATGAATTACCCCAACCATTCCAAGTCGGAACTAACTGCCTTTGAACTTGAATTGTCCAATTTCTTACATTGATTGATTTCGGATCGAGCCCAAAACTTGGGCAACATCATAATAAGGTGGGAGATGTCATTTGGTGTGTTTTGAGTAAAATCCAACCGCTAGAACTATGAATTACCCCAACCACTCCAATTTGGAACTAACTGCCTGTGAACTTCAATTGTCAAATTCCTTACACCTATTGATTTCGGATCGAGCCCGAAACTCGGGCAACATCACAATATGGTGGCAGGACTCATTTGGTGAGTTTTGAGTAAAATCCAATCGCTAGAACTGTGAATTCAACCAACCACTCCAATTTGGAACGAACTGCCTTTGAACTTGAATTGTCCAAGTTCTTACACCTATTGATTTCGGATCTAGCCCAAAACTTGGGCAACATCATAATATGGTGGGAGGAGTCATTTGGTGTGTTTTGAGTGAAATCCAATCGCTAGAAGTATGGAATACTCCAACCACTCCAATTAGGAACGAACTGCCGTTGAACTTGAATTGTCCAATTTCTTACACCTATTCATTTCAGATTGAGCCCAAAACTTGGGTAACATCGTAATATGGTAGGGGGAGCCATTTGGTGTGTTTTGAGTGAAATCCAATCGCTAGAAGTGTGGAATACACCAACCACTCCAATTAGGAACGAACTGCAGTTGAACTTGAATTGTCCAATTTATTACACATATTGATTTCGGATCGAGCCCAAAACTTGGGCAACAACATAATATGGTGGGAGGAGTCATTTGGTGTGTTTTGAGTGAAATTCAATCGCTAGAACTATGGATTACAACAACCACTCCAATTTGGAACGAACTGCCTTTGAACTTTAATTGTCCAATTTCTTACACCTAGTGATTTCGGATCGAGCCCAAAACTTGGGCAACATCATAATATGGTGGGAGGTGTCATTTGGTGAGTTTTGAGTGAAATCCAATCGCTAGAAGTGTGGAATACACCAACCACTCCAATTAGGAACGAACTGCAGTTGAACTTGAATTGTCCAATTTATTACACATATTGATTTCGGATCGAGCCCAAAACTTGGGCAACATCATAATATGGTGGGAGGAGTCATTTGGTGTGTTTTGAGTGAAATCCAATCGCTAGAAGTCTGGAATACTCCAACCACTCCAATTATGAACGAACTGCCGTTGAACTTGAATTGTCCAATTTCTTACACCAATTGATTTCGAATCGAGCCCAAAGCTTGGGCAACATCATAATATGGTGGGAGGAGTCATTCGGTGTGTTTTGAGTAAAATCCAATCGCTAGAACTATGAATTACCCCAACCATTCCAATTCGGAACTAACTGCCTTTGAACTTGAATTGTCCAATTTCTTACACTGATTGATTTCGGATCGAGCCCAAAACTTGGGCAACATCATAATATGGTGGGAGGAGTCAGTTGGTGTGTTTTGAGTGAAATCCAATCGCTAGAATTATGAATTACCCCAACCACTCCAATTAGGAACGAATTGCCGTTGAACTTGAATTGTCCAATTTCGTACACCTATTGATTTAGGATCGAGCCCAAAACTCGGGCAACATCATAATATGGTCGGAGGAGACATTTGGAGAGTTTTGAGTGAAATCCAATCGCTAGAATTATGAATTACCCCAACCACTCCAATTAGGAACGAATTGCCGTTGAACTTGAATTGTCCAATTTCGTACACCTATTGATTTAGGATCGAGCCCAAAACTCGGGCAACATCATAATATGGTCGGAGGAGACATTTGGAGAGTTTTGAGTGAAATCCAATCGCTAGAATTATGAATTACCCCAACCACTCCAATTAGGAACGAATTGCCGTTGAACTTGAATTGTCCAATTTCTTACACCTATTGATTTCGAATCGAGCCCAAAACTTGGCCAACATCATAATATGGTGGGAGGAGTCATTTGGTGTGTTTTGAGTGAAATTCAATGGCTAGAACTATGAATTACCCCAACCACTCCAATTTGGAACGAACTGGCTTTGAACTTGAATTGTCCAATTTCTTACACCTATTGATTTCGTATCGATCCCAAAACTTGGGCAACACCATGATATGGTGGGAGGAGTCAGTTCTTGTGTTTTGAGTGAAATCCAATCGCTAGAAGAATGGAATACTCCAACCACTCCAATAAGGAACGAACTGTCGTTGAACTTGAATTGTCCAACTTCTTACACCTACTGATTTCGGATCAAGCCGACAACTTGGGCAACATCACAATATGGTGGGAGGTGTCATTCGGGGAGTTTTGAGTGAAATCCAATTGCTAGAAGTATGGAATACTCCAACCACTCTAATTAGGAACGAACTGCGGTTGAACTTGAATTGTCCAATTTCTTACCCCTGTTGATCTCGGATAGAGCCCAAAACTTGGGCAACAACATAATATGGTGGGAGGAGTCATTTGGTGTGTTTTGAGTGAAATCCAATTGCTAGAAGTATGGAATACTCCAACCACTCCAATTTGGAACGAACTGTTGTTGAACTTGAATTGTCCAACATCTTACACCTACTGATTTCGGATCAAGCCGAAAATTTGGGCAACATCACAATATGGTGGGAGGTCTCATTTGGTGTGTTTTGAGTGAAATCCAATAGCTAGAAGTGTGGAATACTCCAACCACTCCAATTAGGAACGAACAGCCGTTGAACTTGAATTGTCCAATTTCTTACACCTATTGATTTTGTATCTAGCCCAAAACTTGGGCAACATCATAATATAGTGGGAGGAGTCATTTGGTGTGTTTTGAGTGAAATCCAATCGCTAGAACTATGAATTACCCCGACCACTCCAATTGGGAACGATCTGCTTGAACTTGAATTGTCCAATCTCTTACACCTATTGATTTCGGATCAGGCCCAAAACTTGGGCAACATCATAATATGGTGGGAGGAGTCATTTGGTGTGTTTTGAATGAAATTCAATAGCTAGAAGTGTGGAATACTCCAACCACTCCAATTAGGAACGAACAACCGTTGAACTTGAATTGTCCAATTTCGTACACCTATTGATTTCGGATCGAGCCCAAAACTCGGGTAACATCATAATATGGTGGGAGGAGTCATTTGGTGTGTTTTGAGTGAAATCCAATCGCTAGAAGTATGGAATACTCCGACCGCTCCAATTAGGAACGAACTGCCGTTGAACTTGAATTGTCCAATTTCTTACACCTATTGATTTTGTATCGAGCCCAAAACTTGGGCAACATCGTAATATGGTGGGAGGAGTCATTTGGAGTGTTTTGAGTGAAATCCAATCGCTAGAAGTATGGAATACACCCACCTGGGCAACATCGTAATATGGTGGGAGGAGTCATTTGGAGTGTTTTGAGTGAAATCCAATCGCTAGAAGTATGGAATACACCAACCACTCCAATTCGGAACGAATTGCCGTTGAACTTGAATTGTCTAATTTGGAACACCTATTGATTTCGGATCGAGCCCCAAACTTGGGCAACATCATAATCTGGTGGGAGGAGTCATTTGGAGTGTTTTGAGTGAAATCCAATCGCTAGAAGAATGGAATACACCAACCACTCCAATTCGGAACGAATTGCCGTTGAACTTGAATTGTCTAATTTGGAACACCTATTGATTTCGGATCGAGCCCCAAACTTGGGCAACATCATAATCTGGTGGGAGGAGTCATTTGGAGTGTTTTGAGTGAAATCCAATCGCTAGAAGAATGGAATACACCAACCACTCCAATTCGGAACGAATTGCCGTTGAACTTGAATTGTCTAATTTGGAACACCTATTGATTTCGGATCGAGCCCAAAACTTCGGCAACATCATAACATGGTGGGAGGAGTCATTTGGTGTGTTTTGAGTGAAATCCAATCGCTAGAAGTATGGAATACTCCAACCATTCCAATTCGGAACGAACTGCCGTTGAACTTGAATTGTCCAATTTCTTACACCTATTGATTTCGTATCGATACCAAAACTTGGGCAACACCATAATATGGTGGGAGGAGTCAGTTGTTGTGTTTTGAGTGAAATCCAATCGCTAGAAGAATGGAATACTCCAACCACTCCAATTAGGAACGAACTGTCGTTGAACTTGAATTGTCCAACTTCTTACACCTACTGATTTCGGATCAAGCCGAAAACTTGGGCAACATCACAATATGGTGGGAGGTGTCATTCGGGGAGTTTTGAGTGAAATCCAATTGCTAGAAGTATGGAATACTCCAACCACTCCAATTAGGAACGAACTGCGGTTGAACTTGAATTGTCCAATTTCTTACACCTGTTGATCTCGGATAGAGCCCAAAACTTGGGCAACAACATAATATGGTGGGAGGAGTCATTTGGTGTGTTTTGAGTGAAATCCAATTGCTAGAAGTATGGAATACTCCAACCACTCCAATTTGGAACGAACTGCCGTTGAACATGTATTGTCCAATCTCTTACACCTATTGATTTCGGATCGAGCCCAAAACTTGGGCAACATCATAATATGGTGGGAGGGGTCATTTGGTGTGTTTTGAGTGAAATTCAATAGGTAGAAGTGTGGAATACTCCAACCACTCCAATTAGGAACGAACAGCCGTTGAACTTGAATTGTCCAATTTCTTACACCTATTGATTTTGTATCTAGCCCAAAACTTGGGCAACATCATAATATAGTGTGGAGAGTTTTGAGTGAAATCCAATAGCTAGAAGTATGGAATACTCTAACCACTCCAATTCGGAACGACCTGCCGTTGAACTTGAATTGTCCAATTTCTTACACCTATTGATTTCGGATCAAGCCCAAAACTTGGGCAACATCATAATATGGTGGGAGGAGTCATTTGGAGAGTTTTGAGTGAAATCCAATAGCTAGAAGTATGGAATACTCTAACCACTCCAATTCGGAACGACCTGCCGTTGAACTTGAATTGTCCAATTTCTTACACCTATTGATTTCGTATCGAGCCCAAAACTTGGGCAACATCATAATGTGGTGGGAGGAGTCATTTGTTGTGTTTTGAGTGAAATCCAATCGCTTGAAGACTGGAATACTCCAACCACTCCAATTAGGAACGAACTGCCGTTGAACTTGAATTGTCCAACTTCTTACACCTGTTGATTTCGGATCGAGCCCAAAACTTGGGCAACATCACAATATGGTGGGAGGTGTCATTCGGGGAGTTTTGAGTGAAATCCAATCGCTAGAAGTATGGAATAAATCAACCACTCCAATTAGGAACGAATTGCCGTTGAACTTAGATTGTCCAATTTCTTACACCTATTGATTCCGGATCGAGCCCAAAACTTGGGCAACATCATAATATGGTGGGAGGAGTCATTTGGTGTGTTTTGAGTGAAATCCAATCACTAGAACTATGAATTACCCCAACCACTCCAATTTGGAACGAAT
The DNA here is from genome assembly GCF_002207925.1 of Prunus avium. The sequence goes on from NW_018921246.1 coordinate 573,659, forward strand.
TGCCTTTGAACTTGAATTGTCCAATTTCTTGCACCTATTGATTTCGGATCGAGCCCTAAACTTGGGCAACGTCATAATATAGTGGGAGGAGTCATTTGGCGAGTTCTCACTACTACAAATAGGGCAAAAGACGACCAGTAAACAACGACGGTAGATCAAAAAACCCTCGTTTTTTAAAAGACGACGGTAATAGAAACCCGTCGTAGAAACATACTTTAAACACCTAAAAAACGGCACACGTATAGATATTTTGAAACCACGACGCACCAAATTAAAAAAGCGTCGTCTTATTACCAAGGTAGTTTCAGAGTTAAAATTTGAACCTAAAAACAACCACTGCATCTATGAAATCAACGCCGCAGAAAGTAAAGACGATGATATAAAAATAAGACGCCGTGTTAATTAATTAATAAACACGACCCAATTTTCTTAGTCAGCGACGCATAAATTCAAAGGAATCTACGACGGTTAATTACAAAAAAAATCGCCGATTTAAATAAGTTACCACGACTGTAAATATAAATTTATCGACTTTTTAATTATAATATACTACGACGGTATCCATAACTCTACTGTCGCATAATTGTACCAACCACGACGGTTTGTTAAATTAACGACGTACAAATTTTATGCAATTATTCATCTATCATTACCAGAATGAACTCTGTTCCTCATCATAATCGAACCAGAATGAACAAAGGCAATGTTTTAGAAGTGGATGATGTGCCAATTACTCTCACAAGGAGTTTGAGGGCAAGAAGCTTGTCTCAGCCGCCAAGGAAGGTCTCAACTGTTTCTTCCTCTCATATGCAAGCTGGGCCCTCTCCTTCCTCTTGTTCTCAAGCTCCTGCATAGCCACAGATGAATATCTAATAATTTCATAAAATCAAAATCAACAGAGTATGAAAAGCTCACTCCTCGGT
>NW_018921246.1:586866-598136 GCF_002207925.1 Prunus avium
TTTGTTACAACAAAGACGGTGATTTACCCTAACCGCTATTTCCACGTCAATATTAATGGAAAAAATGAAGTGGCATTACTATTGCACGACGTTTATATAAATATATTAGACGTCGTATGGTTTAGTAACGTCATATTTTATTTATTTAAAGACGTACGGTATTCTTTTACACGACGGTGGTTGTATAAAATAGGTCGTCTATTCTTCTCGAGGACAATTTTTTGGTTCATTTTTCAGTATACAGACGTCGGTTTTTTTTGTAAATGACGTTATTTGTTACAACAACGACGGTGATTTACCCTAACCGCTATTTCCACGTCAATATTAATGGAAAAAATGAAGTGGCATTACTATTGCACGACGTTTATATAAATATATTAGACGTCGTATGGTTTAGTAACGTCATATTTTATTTATTTAAAGACGTACGGTATTCTTTTACACGACGGTGGTTGTATAAAATAGGTCGTCTATTCTTCTCGAGGACAATTTTTTGGTTCATTTTTCAGTATACAGACGTCGGTTGTATTTTTGGTAATGACGTTGTTTGTCATAACAACGACGGTGATTTCGCATCGTGGTTTTACATTGCAAAAGACGTCGATCGATGTTACGACGGTTTGAAAACCAAATTCACGACGGTGAATTCCCGTCGTCTTTTGCCTTTTTTGTAGTAGTGTCTGAGTGAAATCCAATTGCTAGAAGTATGGAATACACCAACCACTCCAATTAGGAACGAACTGCCGTTGAACTTGAATTGTCCAATTTCTTACACCTATTGATTTCGGATCGAGCCCAAAACTTGGGCAACATCATAATATGGTGGGAGGAGTCATTTGGCGTGTTTTGAGTGAAATTCAATCTTTAGAAATATGGAATACTCCAACCACTCCAATTAGGAACGAACTACCGTTGAACTTGAATTGTCCAATTTCTTACACCTATTGATTTCAAATCGAGCCCAAAACTTGGGCAACGTCATAATATGGTGGGAGGAGTCATTTGGTGAGTTCTGAGTGAAATCCAACCGCTAGAAATATGGAATACACCAACAACACCAATTACGAACGAACTGTCGTTGAACTTTAATTGTCCAATTTCTTACACCTATTGATTTCGGATCGAGCGCAAAACTTGGGCAGCATCATAATATGGTGGCAGGAGTCATTTGGTGTGTTTTGAGTGAAATCCAATCGCTAGAAGTATGGAATACAACAACCATTCCAATAAGGAACGAACTGCCGTTGAACTTGAATTGTCCAATTTCTTACAGCTATTGATTTCTTATCGAGCCCAAAACTTGGGCAACATCAAAATATGGTGGCAGGAGTCATTTGGTGTGTTTTGAGTGAAATCCAATTGCTAGAACTATGAATTACCCCAGCCACTCCAATTTGGAACGAAATGCCTTTGAACTTGAATTGCCCATTTCTTACACCTATTGATTTCGGATCGAGCCCAAAACAAGGGCTACAACATAATATGGTGGGAGGAGTCATTTGGTGTGTTTTGAGTGAAATCCCATCGCTAGAAGTATGGAATACAACAACAACTCCCATTAGGAACGAACTGCCGTTGAACTTGAACTGTCAAATTTCTTACACCTATTGATTTCGAATCGAGCCCAAAACTATGGCAACATCATAATATGGTGGGAGGAGTAATTTGGTGTGCTTTGAGTGAAATCCAATCGCTAGAACTATGAATTACCCCAACCACTCCAATTTGGAACGAACTGCCTTTGAACTTGAATTGTCCAATTTCTTACACCTATTGATTTCGGATTGAGCCCAAAACTTGGGCAACATATATTATGGTGGGAAGTGTCATTTGGTGCGATTTGAGTAAAATCCAATCGCTAGAACTATGAATTACCCCAACCACTCCAATTTGGAACGAACTGCCTTTGAAGTTGAATTGTCCAATTTCTTACACCTATTGATTTCGGATCGAGCCCAAAACTTGGGCAACATCATAATATGGTGGGAGGTGTCATTTGGTGAGTTTTGAGTGAAACCCAATTGCTAGGAGTATGGAATACACCAACCACTCCAATTAGGAACGAACTGTCGTTGAACTTGAATTGTCCAATTTCTTACACCTATTGATTTCGGATCGAGCCCAAAACTTGGGCAACATCATAATATGGTGGGAGGGGTCATTTGGGGAGTTTTGAGTGAAACCCAATTGCTAGGAGTATGGAATACCCCAACCACTCCAATTAGGAACGAACTGTCGTTGAACTTGAATTGTCCAATTTCTTACACCTATTGATTTCGGATCGAGCCCAAAACTTGGGCAACATCATAATGTGGTGGGAGGAGTCATTTGGTATGTTTTGAGTAAAATCCAATCGCTAGAACTTTGAATTACCCCAACCACTCCAACTTGGAACTAACTGCTTTTGAACTTGAATTGTCCAATTTCTTACACCTATTGATTTCAGATCGAGCCAAAAACTTGGGCAACATCATAATATGGTGGGAGGAGTCATTTGGTGTGTTTTGAGTAAAATCCAATCGCTAGAACTATGAATTATCTCAACCACTCCAATTTGGAACAAACTGCCTGTGAACTTGAATTGTCCAATTTCTTACACCTTTTGATTTCGGAACGAGCCCAAAACTTCGGCAATATCATAATATGGTGGGAGGAGTCGTTTGGTGTGTTTTGAGTGAAATCCAATCGCTAGAGGTATGGAATACACCAACCACTCCAATTAGGAACGAACTGCCGTTGAACTTGAATTGTCCAATTTCTTACACCTATTGATTTCGGATCGAGCCAAAAACTTGGGCAACATCATAATGTGGTGGGAGGAGTCATTTGGTATGTTTTGAGTAAAATCCAATCGCTAGAACTATGAATTACCCCAACCACTCCAACTTGGAACTAACTGCTTTTAAACTTGAATTGTCCAATTACTTACACCTATTGATTTCGGATCGAGCCCAAAACCTGGGCAACATCCTAATATGGTGGGAGGAGTCATTTGGTGTGTTTTGAGTAAAATCCAATCGCTAGAACTATGAACTATCTCAACCACTCCAATTTGGAACAAACTGCCTGTGAACTTGAATTGTCCAATTTCTTACACCTATTGATTTCGCATCGAGCCCAAAACTTGGGCAACATCATAATATGGTGGGAGGTGTCATTTGGTGAGTTTGGAGTGAAATCCAATCGCTAGAAGTATGGAATACCCCAACCACTACAATTAGGAACGAACTGCCCTTGAACTTGAATTTTCCAATTTCTTACACCTATTGATTTCGGATCGAGCCCAAAAGTTGGGCAACATCATAATATGGTGGGAGGAGTCATTTGGTGTGTTTTGAGCGAAATCCAATCGCTAGAAGTATGGAATACCCCAACCACTACAATTAGGAACGAACTGCCCTTGAACTTGAATTTTCCAATTTCTTACACCTATTGATTTTGGATCGAGCCCAAAAGTTGGGCAACATCATAATATGGTGGGAGGAGTCATTTGGTGTGTTTTGAGTAAAATCCAATCGCTAGAACTATGAATTACCCCAACCACTCCAATTTGGAACTAACTGCCTTCGAACTTGAATTCTCCAATTTCTTACACCTATTGATTTCGGATCGAGCCCAAAACTTGGTCAACAACATAATATGGTGGGAGGAGTCTTTTGTTGAGTTTTGAGTGAAATGCAATCGCTAGAAGTCTGGAATACACCAACCACTCCAATTTGGAACGAACTTCCGTTGAACTTGAATTGTACATTTTCTTACACCTATTGAGTTCGGATCGAGCCCAAAACTTGAGCAACATCATAATATCGTGGGAGGAGTCATTTGGTGTGTTTTGAGTGAAATCCAATCGCTTGAAGTATGGAATACACCAACCACTCCAATTAGGAACGAACTGCCCTTGAACTTGAATTTTCCAATTTCTTACACCTATTGATTTCGGATCGAGCCCAAAACGTGGGCAACATCATAATATGGTGGGAGGAGTCATTTGGTGTGTTTTGAGTGAAATCCAATCGCTAGAAGTATGGAATACAGCAACCACTCTAATTAGGAACGAACGGCCGTTGAACTTGAATTGTCCAATTTCTTACACCTATTGATTTCGGATCCAGCCCAAAACTTGGGCGACATCATAATATGGTGGGTGGAGTCATTTGGTGTGTTTTGAGTGAAATCCAATCACTAGAAGTATGGAATACGCCAACCACTACAGTTAGGAACGAACTTCCGTTGAACTTGAATTGTCCAATTTCTTACACCTATTGATTTCGGATCGACCCCAAAACTTGGTCAACAACATAATATGGTGGGAGGAGTATTTTGTTGAGTTTTGAATGAAATGAAATCGCTAGAAGTCTGGAATACACCAACCACTCCAATTTGGAACGAACTTCCGTTGAACTTGAATTGTCCAATTTCTTACACCTATTGAGTTCGGATCGAGCCCAAAACTTGGGCAACATCATAATATCGTGGGAGGAGTCATTTGGTGTGTTTTGAGTGAAATCCAATCGCTTGAAGTATGGAATACTCCAACCACTCCAATTAGGAACGAACTGCCGTTGAACTTGAATTGTCCAATTTCTTACACTTATTGATTTCGTATCGAGCCCAAAACTTGGGCAACATCATAATATGGTGGGAGGAGTCATTTGGTGTGTAACAACCCAGACCTTAATTAATTTTTAATTATTAATTTATTGAAGGAAAAGACTAAACTACCCTTGGAATATTTTACTCCGTTTTAAGTTGACTTTTTGACTGGGAAAGAATTTGGGAAATCCGTTGATACGGTGGGACGTGTCACTCCGGTGGCACAAGGATGGAATTGACGGAATTATAAATGGGTACACTTGGTGGTAGATTAAAAGTTGTTTTCAATGCTTTCAATGATTTAATGTTTGATCAAATATGTGATTGATTATATATATATATATATAGATATGAATGCAGTGATTCTAGTGTGAGTATTTATATAAGACATGATTTAGATTTTTATAACAGTTTTTACAGTGGGGTTAGTATGTTCTTATACTATGTTTTAAAACCTTATTTTTGGTCCACTAACCCTTTCTAATGTTTTACGCCCCCAGGCGGTACGCGTGCAAAGTGAGCCACCACCGGGCCGAGTCCGTCTTCCGCCACCTTCCTTGACAAAGTAGGATCCTGTTTAATTATTTTGTACCTGTAATCTAATCTGTGTAGAGCTCTGATATTGCCCTAGAACACTTGTCCAACTGCCTTTGAACATGAATTGTCCAATTTCATACACCTATTGATTTCGGATCCAGGCCAAAACTTGGGCAACATCATAATATGGTGGGAGGAGTCATTTGGTGGGTTTTCAGTGAAATCCAAACGCTAGAACTATGAATTACCCCAACCACTCCAATTTGGAACCAACTGCCTTTGAACCTGAATTGTCCAATTTCTTACACGTATTGTCTTAGGATCGAGCCCAAAACTTGGGCAACATCATAATATGGTGGGAGGAGTCATTTGGTGTGTTTTGAGTGAAATCCAATCGCTAGAACTATGAATTACCCCAACCCCTTCAATTTGGAACGAACTGCGTTTGAACTTGAATTATCCAATTTCTTACACCTATTGATTTTGGATCGAGCCCGAAACTTGGGCAACATCATAATATGGTGGGAGGAGTCATTTGGTGTGTTTTGAGTGATATCCAATCGCTAGAAGTATGGAATACACCAACAACTCCAATTAGAAACGAATTGCCGTTGAACTTGAATTGTCCAATTTCTTACACCTATTGATTTCGGATCGAGCCCAAAACTTGGGCAACAACATAATATGNAGCATTTGGTGAGTTTTGAGTGAAATCCAATCGCTAGAAGTATGGAATACACCAACCACTCCAATTAGAAACAAATTGACGTTGAACTTGAATTGTCCAATTTCTTACACCTATTGATTTCGGATCAAGCCCAAAACATGGGCAACACCGTAATATGGTCGGAGGAGACATTTGGTGTGTTTTGAGTGAAATCCAATCGCTAGGACTATGAATTACACCAACCACTCCAATTTGGAACAAACTGCGGTTGAACTTGATTTGTCCAATTTCTTACACCTATTGACTTCGGATTGAGCCCAAAACATGGGCAACAAGATAATATGGTGGGAGGATTCATTTGGTGTGTTTTGAGTGAAATCCAATCACTAGAACTACGAATTATCCAATCACTGGAATGATCTGCCTTTGAAATTGAATTGTCTAATTTCTTACACCTATTGATCTCGGATCGAGCCCAAAACCTGGGCAACATCATAATATGGAGGGAGGGGTCATTTGGTGTGTTTTGAGTAAAATCCAATCGCTAGAACTATGAATTACCCCAACCACTCCAATTTGGAACGAACTGCCTTTGAACTTTAATTGTCCAATTTCTTACACCTATTGATTTCGGATGGAGCCCAAAACTTGGGCAATGTCATAATGTGCTGGGAGGAGTCATTTGGGGTGTTTTGAGTGAAATCCAATCGCTAGAAGTAAGGAATATACCAACCACTCCAATTAGGATCGAACTGCCGTTGAACTTGAATTGTCCAATTTCTAACACCTATTGATTTCGGATCGAGCCCAAAACTTGGGCAACATCATAATATGGTGGGAGGAGTCATTTGGGGTGTTTTGAGTGAAATCCGATCGCTAGAAGTACGGAATATACCAACCACTCCAATTAGGATCGAACTGCCGTTGAACTTGAATTGTCCAATTTCTTACACCTATTGATTTCGGATCGAGCCCAAAACTTGGGCAACATCATAATATGGTGGGAGGAGCCATTTGGCGAGTTTTCTGTGAAATCCAATCACTGGAAGTATGGAATACCCCAACCACCCCAATTAGGAACGAACTGCCGTTGAACTTGAATTGTCCAATTTCTTACACCTATTGACTTCGGATCGGGCCCAAAACTTGGGCAACATCATACTATGGTGCGAGGAGTCATTTGGTGTGTTTTGAGTGAAATCCAATCGCTAAAAGTATTGAATACACCAACCACTCCAATTAGGAACGAATTGCCCTTGAACTTGAATTGTCCAATTTCTTACACCTATTGATTTCGGATCGAGCCCAAAACATGGGCAACATCATAATATGGTGGTAAGAGTCATTTGGTGTGTTTTTAGTGAAATCCAATCCCAAGAACTATGAATTACCCCAATCACTCCAATTGGGAACGAACTGGCTTTGAACTTGAAGTGTTCAATTTCTTACACCTACTGATTTCGGATCGAGCCCAAAATTTGGGCAACATCATAATATGGTGGGTGGAGTCGTTTGGTGTGTTTTGAGTAAAATCCAATCGCTAGAACCATGAATTTCCCCAACCACTCCAATTTGGAACTAACTGCCTTTGAACTTGAATTGTCCAATTTCTTACACCTATTAATTTCGGATCGACCCCAAAACTTGGGCAACATCATAATATGGTGGGAGGAGCCATTTGGTGAGTTTTCTGTGAAATCCAATCACTGGAAGTATGGAATACCCCAACCACCCCAATGAGAAACGAACTGCCGTTGAACTTGAATTGTCCAATTTCTTACACCTATTGACTTCGGATCGGGCCCAAAACTTGCGCAACATCATAATATGGTGGGAGGAGTCATTTGGAGTGTTTTGAGTGAAATCCAATCGCTAGAAGTATGGAATAGCCCAACCACTCCAATTTGGAACAAACTGCCTTCGAACTTGAATTGTCCAATTTCTTACAACGATTGATTTCGGATCGAGCCCAAAACTTGGGCAACAACCTAATATGGTGGGCGGAGTCATTTGGTGTGTTTTGAGTGACATCCAATTGCTAGAAGTATAGAATACACCAACCACTCCAATTAGGAACAAACTTCCGTTGAACTGGAATTGTCCAATTTCTTACACCTATTGATTTCGGATCGAGCCCAAAACTTGGGCAACATTTTAAAATGGTGGGAGGAGTCATTTGGTGTGTTTTGAGTGAAATCCAATCACTAGAACTATGAATTACCCCAACCACTCCAATTTGGAACGAACTGCCTTTGAACTTGAATTGTACAATTTCATACCCCTATTGATTTCGGATCGAGCCCCACACTTGGGCAACAACATAATATGGTGGGAGGAGTCATTTGGTGTGTTTTGAGTGAAATTCAATCGCTAGAACTATGAATTACCCGAACCACTCCAATTTGGAACAAACTGCCTTTGAAGTTGAATTGTCCAATTTCTTACACCTATTGATTTCGGATGGAGCCCAAAACTTGGGCAACTTCATAATATGGCGGGAGGAGTCGTTTGGTTTGTTTTGAGTGAAATCCAATCGCTAGAAGTACGAAATACACCAACCACTCCAATTAGGAACGAACTGCCGTTGAACTTGAACTGTCCAATTCCTAACTCCTATTGATTTCGAATCGAGCCCAAAACTTGGGCAACAACAGAATGTGGTGGGAGGAGTCATTTGGTGTGTTTTGAGTGAAATCCAATCGCTAGAACTATGAATTACCCCAACCACTACAAGTTGGAACGAATTGCCTTTGAACTTGAATTGTCCAATTTCTTACACCTATTGATTTCGGATCGAGCCCAAAACTTGGGCAACATCATAAAATGGTGGGAGGAGTCATTTGATGTGTTTTGAGTGAAATCCAATCGCTAGAACTATGAATTACCCCAACCACTCCAACTTGGAACGAATTGCCTTTGAAGTTGAATTGTCCAATTTCTTACACCTATTGATTTCGGATCGAGCCCAAAACTTGGGCAACAACATAATGTGGTGGGAGGAGTCTTTGGGTGCGTTTTGAGTGAAATCCAATCGGTAGAACTATAAATTACCCCAACCACTCCAATTTGGAACGAACTGCCTTTGAACTTGAATTGTACAATTTCATACCCCTATTGATTTCGGATCGAGCCCAACACTTGGGCAACAACATAATATGGTGGGAGGAGTCATTTGGTGTGTTTTGAGTGAAATCCAATCGCTCGAAGTATGGAATACACCAACCACTCCAATTTGGAACGAACTATCTTTGAACATGAACTGTCCAATTTCTTACAACGATTGATTTCGGATCAAGCCCAAAACTTGGGCAACAACATAAGATGGTGGGAGGGGTCATTTGGTTTGTTTTGAGTGAAATCCAATCGCTAGAAGTATAGAATACACCAACCACTCCAATTAGGAATGAACTGCCGTTTAACTTGAATTGTCCAATTTCTTACACCTATTGATTTCGGATCGAGCCCAAAACTTGGGCAACATCATAATATGGTGGGAGGAGTCATTTGGTGTGTTTTGAGTGAAATCCAATCACTAGAACTATGAATTACCCCAACCACTCCAATTTGGAACGAACTGCCTTTGAACTTGAATTGTCCAATTTCTTACACCTATTGATTTCGGATCGAGCCCAACACTTGGGCAACACCATAATATGCCAGGAGGAGTCATTTAGTGTGTTTTGAGTGAAATCCAATCACTAGAACTATGAATTACCCCAACCACTCCAATTTGGAACGAACTGCCGTTGAATTTGATTTGTCCAATTTCTTACACCTATTGATTTCTGATCGAGCCCAAAACGTGGGCAACATCATAATATGGTGGGAGGAGTCATTTCGTGGGTTTTGAGTGAAATCCAATCGCTAGAAGTATGGAATACACCAACCACTCCAATTTGGAACGAACTTCCTTTAAACTTGAATTGTCCAATTTCATACGCCTATTGATTTCGGATCGAGCCCAAAACTTCGAAACATCATAATGTAGTGGGAGGAGTCATTTGGTGTGTTTTGAGTGAAATCCAATCGGTAGAACTATGAATTACCCGAACCACTCCTATTTGGAACGAACTGCCTTCGGACTTGAATTGTCCAATTTCTTACAGCGATTGATTTCGGATCGAGCCCAAAACTTGGGCAACATCATAATATGGTGGTAGGAGTCATTTGGTGTGTTTTGAGTGAAATCCAATTGCTAGAACTATGAATTACCCCAACCACTCCAATTTGGAACGAACTGCCTTTCAACACGAATTGTCCAATTTCTTACACCTATTGATTTCGGATCGAGCCCAAAACTTGGGAAACATCATAATATGATGGGAGGAGTCATTTGGTGTTTTTTCAGTTTAGTCCAATCGCTAGAAGTATGGAATACACCAACCACTCCAATTTGGAACGAACTGCCTCTGAACATGAATTGTCCAATTTCTTACAGCGATTGATTTCGGATAGAGCCCAAAACTTGGGCAACAACATAAGATGGTGGGAGGGGTCATTTGGTGTGTTTTGAGTGAATTCCAATCGCTAGAAGTATAGAATACTCCAACCACTCCAATTTGGAATGAACAGCCGGTGAACTTGAATTGTCCAATTTCTTACACCTATTGATTTCGGATCGATCCCAAAACTTGGGCAACATCATAATATGGTGGTAGGAGTCATTTGGTGAGTTTTGAATGAAATCCAATTGCCAGAACTATGAATTACCCCAACCACTCCAATTTGGAACGAACTGCCTTTGAAGTTGAATTGTCCAATTTCTTACACCTATTGATTTCGGATCGAGCCCAAAACTTGGGCAACATTATAATAAGGTGGGAGGAGTCATTTGGTATGTTTTGAGTGAAGTCCAATCGCTAGAAGTATATAATACACCAACCACTCCAATTAGGAACGAACTGCCGTTGAACTTGAATTGTCCAATTATTTACACCTATTGATGTCGGATCGAGCCCAAAACTAGGGCAACATCATAATGTGGTGGGATGATTTATTTGGTGTGTTTTGAGTGAAATCCAATCGGTAGAACTGTGAATTACCCCAAGTACTCCAATTTGGAATGATCTGCCTTCGAAGTTGAATTGTCCAATTTCTTACACCTATTGATTTCGGATCGAGCCCAAAACCTGGGCAACACCATAAGATGGTGGGAGGTATCATTTGGTGAGTTTTGAGTGAAATCCAATCGCTAGAACTATGGAATACACCAACCACTCCAATGTGGAATGAACTGCCTTTCAAATTGCTTTGTCCAATTTGTTACACCTATTGATTTCGGATCGAGCCCAAAACTTGGGCAACATCATAATATGATGGGTGGAGTCATTTGGTGTGTTTTGATTGAAATCCAATCGCTAGAAGTATAGAATACACCAACCACTCCAATTAGGAATGAACTGCCGTTGAACTTGAATTGTCCAATTTCTTACACCTATTGAATTCGGATCGAGCCCAAAACTTGGGCAACATC
>NW_018921246.1:623426-635114 GCF_002207925.1 Prunus avium
GGGGGGGGGGGGGGGGGTGTCGCGAGGAAGAAGAAAGAGTGAGGAGAGAGAAAGGGAGGGTCTGATTTTAACATCTGATTTTTATTTTTTTTTCCAAAATTTCAATTTTGCCCTTTTTCGTATTTTGATCGTATTATCTTCAATACGACTCGAATTTGAGCCCACTACGTGTCTACGGACTCGTTTCTTCGCGCTTTACGCAACAGTACAAGTGGATTTCCCAAATTCCTTCATGGTAAAAAAGTCAACTTTAAACCTAATAAAATATTCCAAGGATAGTTTAGTCTTTTTCCTTATTCAAATATTAGTTAAATATTAATTAAGGATTGGGTTGTTACATTATCCCTTAAATTAATTAATTAAACCATTTCTTGGGATAATTAATTAATCTGGATAATATCTTAATTATATGGTATTATCTCATAATTAATAAAGATAATATCATTAATTGGGATATTATCATAATAAAGGGATATTATCTTATAATTAATGAGATAATATCAATAATTCGGGTATTATCTTATCAAAGGGATAATAACCTAATTATAGGATATTATCTTATAATTAACGAGATAATTCAGATATTATCAAGTCCGACTCGATCTCTACGAAACCCTAGCCCCGAGGCTACGAAACCCTAGCCCCGAGGCTCCTATAAATAGATGAGTTTATTCATCATTCCAGGTACTTCAGAAACCCTACTTCAAAACCTAGCTCCAAAACCCGAGAAAATACTCGAAGCTCTCTCTCTCTCCCTCTCAACTCTCCACTCTCCACTCTCCACTCTCCATATTTTCTCCACACGGCTCTGGCCACCACACACGGCTCCAGCCGCCCGGTTTACACCATACATAAAACTTCGTACCCTTTGCTTAGCTATTGTTTTCCTACAAACATTCGAACTAACTTAGGCATCGGAGGACCTTTGGCCAACACCCCCCGGGTGTGGTCTATTTACTCCAATCTGTTTTACAGGAATCGAGAAGGAGAGAGAAGGAAGATCGAAGGTTCAAGGATCTAGAAGCAAATATTCTCCCGTGAGATTATTTGCACAAACATTTGGTGCTTTCATTGAGAGCACGAGTTATACTCAACGCGTGCTCAAGGAATCCGTTCCTCCTATTTTCCAATCCACCGAAGCCTTCCAAACAACCATGGTTGGAAGCAAGCGCACTAGGAGCAAAACCGCCGCGATGGCTCAAAGCTACTCCTCCCACGATCCCGCGATCGACATGGTGGCACCACCACCTTTAGCCGCCATGAACCCCCAACAAACCACCGCGCCACTTGCCGGACCCGCAGCTGGGACCACCGCGCTAGCCGTCGTCGTACCATCTCAAGGCCCCATGACCGAACCTTCATAGCACCGCCGTCGAGCATGGTGAAACCGCTCATCAAGGTGGGCTCACTACCACCACCGACTTTGGTCCAATCTTGGAGCAACTTCATCCATTCCCTCCATTGCCTCCGCGCCCGACGCATGCTCTCACTCACACCTCTAATGAAACCCTAGCCCGTGTGCAATTGGGCTCCGCACACTTCTCTCCTCCCGATCCACGAAGTCAAGTAGACCTCAATCTGAGAGTTGACCAGCTAACTCAGAGAATGGACGACCAAAACAACTTGATGAGGCAACTCCTCAACCAAATAAACTTGGCTCAAAACCTTGGCTTGGGACAACAGGGTGAAGAGAGAAGGATGGACGGACACGTCAATATGCAGTTCAATGGGTACCGACCAGGTCGAGCAGGAGTAAGCAGACAAGGAGATGGACAACAACGTGGTCAGCTTGTCGACATGTCGCAAGCATCTGCGAGCCACACTCAGAGCCGACGAAGTCTCCCATCCAGACTGAATTTAAGTGCCAATGTGTGCGAAAGGTTAGGCCCACAACCTGGCATTCGCGCCCGCCTGGGCCCGCAGGGAAACGTTCTTGAAAGGCTAGGCTCCCAGAGAGGTCAACCTAACAGCCATCACAATGAGGATCGTGAAGAAAGGCGCTCTGCTGCTCGCTCACAGAGAAATGTTCACGAAAGGCTAGGCTCTCAAGGAGGTCAACCAGATAACCCTCACGATGAGGACCATGAAGAAAGGCGCTCCGTTGCTCGCTCTCAAAGAACCAACTCGCACCACCAAGCTACAGAGAATACCTCGCAAGCGCAGTCTAACAACACGCCGCCTAGGCAGTGCAGCCGAGAAGGTCAGCCCTTGCAAACCAACGAGGAAGTCAATCAACGTCGTCCAAATCGCCGAGGTCGCCCACGTGACCGACTGGCCATGCGTGTGGAAGACGTTGAGAAGGTTGTAAATAACTGACTTCGAGACTTAAAGATTGGTGGAAATTTTGAAGATACACTATGCATGGAAGTAGACCAAGCAAATTCCTCACCTTTCACTGGCGAAATGGAGCAGGCTACTCCTCCGAAACGATTCTTAGCGCCCTCTTTCACCTGCTTCAAAGGGGATTCCGACCCCGAAAGCCATCTGAAGCATTTCAAGAGCCTTATGATCCTCTACAAAGTCGAAGACGCGCTAATGTGCAAGGTGTTTGCAATGAATTTGCGAGGAGCAGCTCAGGATTGGTTCCATACTCTGCCCTCCGGGTCGATCAGCAGCTTCAAGGAGCTTGCTTATGTCTTCACCAAAGAGTACACTTCTTATCGGACGATCAAGAAGAACCCTGACCACCTGTATAACCTGCGCAAGAAGCCCAATGAATCTCTTCGAGATTACATCAAGAGATTCAAAGCAGAAAAGGCTAACATCGTAGGATGCGATGACCGAATCGCGTCCTCTGCATTCAAGAAAGGTCTTCCAGCTGAGCATGACTTATACCGTGAGCAGACTATCACTCCCAGCCATACTCTGGCAGAGGTCTTCGCGACTGCGGAACGCTACGCGCTCTGGGATGACGATAGAATCTCCGCGAAGAAGTCCACCGAGCAGGAAGATCAGCCGACCAAGCGGGCAGGCCAAAGAAGCGACAGGTTTAGTAGTAGGGAAAAAGACAAACGTAGGTCGCGCCCACAAGGAGACGCTACGACAAAGGAGAACTACACCAAGTTCTCCATCCCTATACATCAAATTTTAGCCCAAGTAAAGGACAAACCTTGGGTAAAGACCGCCACCCTTGAAAGGAGATCCGGATAAGAGGGATACCAGAAAGTATTGTGCCTTCCATGTGACACATGGGCACAATACGAATAATTACTTTTCTTGGAAAGCGCACCTAGAAGAACTCGTGAGAGAAGGTCACTGCACGGAGTTCATCGCGAAGCAGGCCATCCAACGAATCGAGGACCGCGATGCCGCCAAGGAGCCACCTCAAAAAGTCATAAGGATTAACACAATCCTAGCTGATTCCGAGGAGTCTGGGCTGACCAGCAAGGAAAAGAAAAGGAAGATCAAACAAGCCACTGTCATCTCCCACTGGCAGAAGACGATCCCGTGATCGGCTTCCAAAAGAAAGATCTAGTCGGCCTCGATCTGCCACACGACGACGCCCTTGTCATCAGCATTCAAATCGCTCAGGCCATGGTCGATCGAATTCATGCAGACGAGGGCAGTGCGGCCAATATCCTACAATTGGCAGTCATCCAGCATATGGGCTTAGAGACAAAGATCAACAAATCATCTAGGTCACTGACCGGCTTCAATGGCGCAACAACGGTTACCGTGGGCACAATAGATCTCGACGTCTACTCCCCACCTGTAATCAGCTCGCAAACATTCATGGTCATTGATGAAGTCTCACCCTACAATGGCATTCTGGGTAGACCATGGATCAGCAAGATCAACGCCATCACCTCCGCCACACATTAGAAAATTCGCTACCCTATTCCTGGGGGAGGTATCGGTCAGATCAACAGTGATCAGGCAATGGCGAGGAAATGCTCAGCTCAAGGGCTGAAGAGAAGCAAGCAAACACAGTTCCTCCTTGTAAATCAGGCAGATATGAAGGGAGTAGAGCAACCAGAGGAGAAGGCAAATCTCGTTCCTGATAGCCGAGCAGGCCAGAAAGGAAAGGGAATAGCTACTCCCCAATAGCAATCAAAGAATCAGGACCAAGTCGAGGGAATCCGTCCGGAAGTCTCTCCTGAAGAAGGATGGAAGCCCGAAGAGGACGTTGAGCTAGTACCCCTTGATCCTGACAAGCCAGAGAGAAAAGCGCGGATCGGATCGGCTCGCGCCTAAGCCAGGAGGAAAAGGCAGAGCTTGCAGCCTTCCTCCAGAACAACAAAGATGTATTTGCATGGTCGCCATCCGACATGCCAGGCATCGATCCCCAGATCATCTGCCATCGCCTACACGTCAACCCAGCAATCAAGCCTGTAGCGCAGAAGAGACGCAACTTTGCCCCCGAGCGAGTTACCATCATTGAAGCCGAGATTGATAAGCTCCTAGCTGCTGGTTTCATTGAAGAAGTCTCCGACGCAGAATGGCTGGCGAACGTTGTTTTAGTAGCAAAGAAAGATAAAGGCCTGTCGAGAGTGTGCGTTGACTACACCGACCTCAATAAGGCATGCCCTAAAGACAACTTTCCATTGCCAAGAATTGATCAGCTCGTCGATTCAACTTCCTAGCAAGCAGACCACATCACAAACTTCGCCGAGGCATTTAGCCTGCTCCAAAAATACAACATGAAGTTGAACCCGAGAAAATGCACATTCGGAGTCTCGTCTGACCGATTCCTAGGACACTTAGTCACCCAAAGAGGAATTGAGGCACATCCGAATCAAATCAATGCTATACTCAACATGAAGTCACATGCCACAACAAAGGACATACAAAGTCTAACGGGTAGAGCAGCAGCTCTCAACCGATTCTTCTCGAGATCTACCGACAAGTGCAGACCATTCTTCAAAGCCTTGAAGAAAGGACACAAGGACAAGTGGGATGACGAGTGTGAAGTAGCTTTTCAAAACTTGAAAACCTACCTCACTACACCGCCCTTACTCTCAAAACTGATACCAGGCGAAGACTTGTACATCTACCTGGCGGTGTCCGACTCAGCCGTCAGCTCAGCTCTCATCCGAGAAGAGCTGGGGGCACAACATCCGGTATTCTACACTTCAAAAGCTCTCCTCGACGCAGAGACTCGCTACCCGAAAATGGAAAAGCTCATTTTTTCGCTTGTAGTTTCTGCAAGAAAGCTAAGGCCCTACTATCAAGCGCACCAGATAATTGTCATGAGATCGATCCTCCACAGCCCCGACACCTCTCAGCGACTCATGAAATGGGCTATCGAACTCAGTCAATACGACCTCCTCTACCGGCCGAAAACTGCTATAAAAGCTCAGGCTTTAGCAGATTTTGTTGTAGAGTTTACTCCGACAACCCAAAAAGAGAAGCTGGTCACGAAAATCAAGGAAAAAGCAGATGATACCTCCCCCACCGATTCAAACCTACCTAACGACATGTGGCAGTTACATGTAGACGGAGCGTCAAACCATAAAGGAGTGGGGCCCGGCGTCGTCATAATCACCCCAGATGGAACTTTGTTGGAACAAGCCATCATACTAGGCTTTCCTGCTTCAAACAATGAGGCAGAGTATGAGGCATTGCTCGCCGGACTGCGCCTAGCAAAAGAACTATCGATCAAGAGATTGGCCATCTACTCAGACTCCCGGCTGATCACGAATCAAGCCTCAGGCGAGTACATGGCAAAACATCCGAGAATGATCCAGTACCTCGACAAAGTCCAAGGAATTTTGAAAGAATTCCCTACTTTCACCATCCAACAAGTTCCATGGGCGAAGAACACTCATGCAAATGCACTGGCAAGCCTAGGATCAGCGTTGGACACCCAGTTCAAACGCCCCATCTCGGTAGAACACCTTGACCAGCCAAGCATCGAAGAAATAAAGCCAATCGACTCAATGCAGATCGATGAAGACCCCAGCTAACAAGACCCCATCATCGACTACTTGGTGAATGGAAATCTTCCAACGGATAAGTTCGAAGCTAGGAAGGTCCAACAGAAAGCCGCGAGATACTACATGCAAGGCGACAAGCTCATTCGCAGATCATACTCCGTCCCTCATCTCACCTGCATAAAATACCCTCAAACACTTGAGGTCCTCTACAAAATTCACGACGGCGAGTGTGGCAACCACTCTAGAGGCAGATCACTCGCCCAGAAGGCTCTAAATATAGGCTATTTCTGGTCTCCCATGCACCATGACTCGACCGAGTATGTCAAAAGATGTGATCGCTGCCAACGGTACAAACCGGTTCCTAACCTGCCTGCCAAAGTCTACCATCTGCAGAACAGTCTGTGGCCTTTCATGCCTTTCATGCAATGGGCCATCGACTTAGTGGGCCCCATGCCAACGACACCAGCTAATAAAGAAATGATGATCGTCGCCACTGATTACTTTACTAAATGGATCGAGGCCGAAGCTCTATTCTCTACTAAAGAAGCTGACGTGGAACGATTCATCTGGAGAAACATCATCTGCCGATTTGGTTGCCCACAATCTCTCGTTACCGACAATGGCACACAGTTTATCGGCAAGCCGAT
Source organism: Prunus avium (assembly GCF_002207925.1). Next base: position 629,950 of record NW_018921246.1, read on the forward strand.
CACCGCCTTCTTCAAACAAAAAAGAAGATAGGTCAAACAAGACCAATTGTTCTAAACAAAAAGCAGACTAAAAAAGCTGAAAAGAAATAAAGGAGTCTTCATCTACTCCGACGCGCCGGTAGGGGAACCTTGATCTGCAGCCTCTTCGGCGTCCACCTGATTAGCCACGCTCTCAACAGCTTCACATGCTTGATCTATGACGTCTGCCACTGCCTCATCGGCTGCATCCTCTCCTGCTCCATCGGCTACCTCTTCAGCCACCTGCTCTTCAACTCCTTCCATGTCCACAGCATTAACCTGCTCAGGACAAAGCATCTCAATATCTTCATCTCCAATGGCAAAGAATGGATCTTTTCTATTTGTGCAGTCCAAGTAACCCAGCTTGTACGCATCCACGGTAGCTTCAGACCTGGATTCTTCAGCAGACTTATGATAGGCACGAAATCTAGCCAAAAGCTTGTCATAGCTGTGAGAGATGTCGGCATTCTTGCTCTCAAGATGGAAGTAAGCATCTTTCCGACTAGCCAAGTCAGCAGCAGAAGAGTTAAGCTCGGAATCCTTCTCAGCAAGGGAACTCTTCAGCTCGGATATCATCGCCCTCAAATCAGACGTCTTCTTCTCATAGCGGGCCTACTCGGCAGAAAGCTTGCAAGTTAGCTCGGCATTCTTCTTCTCCAACTCACTGAGCTGAGCAAAAGAGGGGGCAACAGCAGACGAATTCCGAATGGTCTTAGCAGCAAAAACAACTCCTTTTTGAAGCAGATGAAGTGTTGCTTCCCTTTGTTTTTCCAAGGAAAGACTTGAAAAGGTACCAAGAGCACCAGCTTGACGGATTTGATCAACCAGCCCAACACAAGCGGATGGACTTGATAGAAAGTACGTCTTGAGCAGATTAGACACTCTTGCATCCCCTGCAGGGCTGGACTTGTCCACCTAGGGATTAGCCGCTGATGTTGCAGAAGAACCTTTAACCCGAGCAGATGACTCTCTTGCTTTCTTAGCCTCTGCCAACCTCACTTCCAAAGGAATTGGAAACGACGAATCAACTCCACGCTTGACTGCTCGTGACTCAATAGCGGGATCATGGTGGTTGGATGGATGAGCAGCCCTCCCAGATCAACCTCCACTCTTCGACTGGTGCAAACGACCCGAACTCCGGATAGGAACATCTGCATCTCTTTGCCTCTCAACAGGTGAACTAGATCGCGCACGGACTATCTCACGGAGCAGATCACGATCTCCAAACTCATCAGCAAGAGGCTTAAGGGGGACGTCCCTAATGTTGCGCATACCACCAATCTTCTTGCTATCTACACCAACAAGACTTTTAACCTTTGCAGATGACGCGAGAGTAACTCCTACTTGGGTCCTCTCAGCAGTAGGAAGCTTTGACTTCTTCCTCAATGGAGACACATTCCCCACTCATGACTTGGCATCAGCTTTCCTCTTCGACGGAGGTTCATCAGAGCACTCCTCTTGTCCAGCAGGTAGATCATCAGGGCCCGGACCATTCTGCTTCCATCTCTAGACATCCTCGGCAGGGGGCAGTCCACCGTCTTCCTCCCGATACTCGCTCAATAACCAACGCCACTCGCGAAACTTTGAGGGGATGTTCAAAGCACGGCGGACCTTAGCCATGTCAGGCCCAAGCTTCAATTTCTTGCTAATGTCACTCACTACAAGCAGAAGACAGAAGTTAGTTAGCCACACTTCAAGAAATTCAAATAAAAGAGAGTAGATCAAAAATCGCAAAAAGACGTACCATTACAATAGGTGATGGGAACAAGTGGACCATCACCAACGTCGCCCTCCCACCGTCTGCTGAGTTCCAAAACGTCGTCATGCCACGCGTGATCTCCTTGACTAAGACTGTCAAACAGCTTGGCATTGTAGATACGGATTTGGGCATACTCCTCGAAGCGCCTCACTTCAAAAAAGTAGAAGAAATCTCGCACTGTCAGCTCCAACATGAAGAAGCGGCTCAGATTTTCAAAACACATGATCGCCCGGTAGACATTTGGAGTACACTGACTTGGAGCACACTCCATGGCGCAGAACACCTCCTTGAAGAGCTTGGATAGCGGGAAGGTGAAGCCCAAGGAGAAATAAAAGGGACGGAAGGTGATCATCCTGGCATTTGGATCATCCACGTCCACGCAGGGCACGACGTCAGTCAAAGGCTTCCCCAGCTTGATACGCACATCATCAGGAATTGTAGAAGCATAAGCGGCCCGCCACTTTTGGAACTGAGCTTCAGTTGTAACGCGGTGCAGATTGGGCACAAACCTCTTCTTGTACACTTGGGAGCCTCCCAACAGATACAAAGGCACTTGGGAGCTTGGTGATCTGCTACCATCTTCAGAAGACATGGTCAACGGACAACTGCAAGAAAAGAAGAAAATTCTACAAGTTAGAATACCCAAAAAGAAGAAAAAAAGAGGCTGGCAGCTACAAAAAAAAAAAGAAAAAAGAAAAAAAAGAAAACTGGCAGCAACAAAAAAGAAGGAGTGGTCCAGCTTGGAGCAGCCCAGCACGAAGGCCCACGTCGCGCAGCCCAGCTCCTGCTCCAGGTCACCTCCTGGCCCAGTTCGTTGCGAAGCCCAGCGCGCATCCAGCTTGGCCCGTTTGCTCCAGCACGCAAGGCCCGCCTGACCTGCGCAGGCTCATGTCGCACTCAAGGCCCAGCGCCTCCATCCTTCTGCTTTGGGCTTGGCTCTCCCATGCTCTCTCGTCGAGCCCAATGCATGTACCAGGCCTGCATCGCATCAGCTCCAGCCCAGACCAGGTCGCTCCAAGCTGCAGCATGCACCACGAACCTGCAATTCTTGCTCTAGCACGAATTCTCCAGCCTTTCTCAATATTGCCCACGAATTTGCAACTAATGCTGGACCACAACCTTGCTGCCAAAAGTCAGAAAATATATATATAAATATATATTTGCTTGCTCGACTTATTGTGTGCACGGCAACTCCTCTCTTCAACAAGCAGTACAAATTCTCCAAGATCTTTCTCAAGCTAGAAGGTAGAGAAGTTAAGTTTGCGATGTGAGAAAGAGTGAAGAGAAGCCCTGTATTTGTACAAGTTGGACAACCCGAGTCAAGAAGGAATCGCAAGCTCATTCCTACTGGGAATCCAACTCCAAGAACAGTCAGAAGCCTACTCTAATTGGGAACCTGATCTGCAAAAGGAGTCCAACTTGCAGAAGAAAGCCCAGATACAGTTGGAGAGTCTGAAAAATAAATTCATCTCCTACATGCCACACAAGCGCCATGCAGAAGTTGGGGGGCATTTGTGGGAGCAAATATTTTCGTCTCCAATCAGAGCACGCCACGTGGAAAAGAAGATTATCCCTTAAATTAATTAATTAAACCATTTCTTGGGATAATTAATTAATCTAGATAATATCTTAATTATATGGCATTATCTCATAATTAATAAAGATAATATCATTAATTGGGATATTATCATAATAAAGGGATATTATCTTATAATTAATGAGATAATATCAATAATTCGGGTATTATCTTATCAATGGGATAATATCCTAGTTATAGGATATTATCTTATAATTAACGAGATAATTCAGATATTATCAAGTCTGACTCGATCTCTACGAAACCCTAGCGCCGAGGCTACAAAACCCTAGCCCCGAGGCTCCTATAAATAGATGAGTTTATTCATCATTCCAGGTACTTCAGAAACCCTACTTCAAAACCTAGCTCCAAAACCCGAGAAAATACCCGAAGCTCTCTCCCTCTCCACTCTCCACTCTCCATATTTTCTCCACACGGCTCCGGCCACCACACACGGCTCCGGCCGCCCAGTTTACACCATACAAACTCCGTACCCTTTGCTTAGCTATCGTTTTCCTACAAACACTCGAACTAACTTAGGCATCGGAGGGCCTTTGGCCAACACCCCCCGAGTGTGGTCTATTTACTCCAATCTTTTTTACAGGAATCGAGTTCTTTATCTTTGTTAACTTTACGTTATCTTACATATCTAACAACGTCCATGTTTAACTATAACTTTAAGTGGGGACTTAACAAGTTCATAATCTCATCATTATATATATTATTAAACATTCATCTATTATCTGAATTTTGCTTAGTCTTAACTCTTTAATTCATACATTTACATCTTAGTAGATTGATGTGATTAGTGTGGCTCATACCACAAAGGGAATCTTAGGCTCATCAAGGAAAGTCGAGCTTCCAAGTGACAAGTTCTATATAGTTTGACACCAACACTTACTGGATATTAGATCATTTGATTTATTTCCCTATGTTTATATGTTTTTAATATCTTGACATGTTATAACATTTTTGTACTGTTAAATATTTATATATATAATAATTTTATTTTAGTGGATGTGAGATTTCAATTTGTTGCTTTATATAATTATTTATTTGTACCTTTTGTTTATGAAGCTTTAATATAAATTTTTTTCAGTCATACTATTCTTGACGGCTAAAAACCATCACGAAACAACTCTTTAAGTATTAAAAAAATAAAACTGTTGACAGTTAAAAAGTGTCAAGAGAAGATTTCCTGACGGGTTTGTGACGTTTCATAACCATCAGGAAACATTAAACCTTGACGGATAATAAGCGTCAAGAATGGGGGTACCCCTTTCCTGAAAGTGGCATCGGTGACGCTTTCTAAGCCGTCAACTTACGGCTATCGTGATGCTTTTTAGCCGTCAGCAAAGGGTGATTTTCTTGTAGTGTTTGGCTTGTTTTGAGTAAAATCCGTTCGCTAGAACTATCCAATATACCAACCACTCCAATTTGGAACGAACTGCCTTTCAAATGGAATTGTCCAGTTTCTTACACGTATTCATATCGGATCGAGCCCAAATCTTGGGAAACATCATAGTATGGTGGGAGGAGTGATTTGGTGAGTTTTGAGTGAAATCCAATCACTTGAGCTATGCAATACACCAACCACTTCAATTTGGAACGAACTGCGTTGGAACTTGAATTGTCCAATTTCTTACACCTATTGATATCAGATCGAGCCCAAAACTTGGGAAACATCACAATACGGTGGGAGGAGGCATTTGGTGAGTTTTGAGTGAAATACAATCGCTAGAACTATGCAATACACCAACCACTCCAATTTGGAACGAACTGCCTTTGAACTTGAATTGTTCAATTTCTTAC
>NW_018921247.1:0-31851 GCF_002207925.1 Prunus avium
TTTTTTTAGTGCAAGTTATAGTCTAAATTAGAAGTGAATTAGAGTAACTTAAGTTACCTATAGTATCAACAACAAAAAAAACTTATATTTCAACCTTACGAAACCTAAACTAATCAAGAATTGCGGATCCTTTTAAGAAAAAAGGGTATTATTGACTTTTCAGATTTCATTTTTGCTCAAACTTGCATATCCTTCAATGTCAATTCTGCGGAAAGGAAGTTGCGAAGAAACGACGACGTCGTTTTACGTCAATGCTTCTCGCAAGTATATTCGCATTTCATTTTTTGAGTGCTGGAAAGCACTCTCGGTCTCAAAGATGACAGCATCACTCTAGCAGTGCAAAAATGGCGAATGCAAGAAAATTTCTTTGTTCATTTCGACAATCCCTAGATTTACTAATCTCTTCCCGTTCCTCAATCTCTCATTCGAGGCAATTCTGTAAGTACTTTTTGTGGGGAAAGTTTGTCTGCTTTTCATATTCGATCTTTTAACATTTGATTGTTTGGGTGTAATCACTTGTTCAGCTTATGCCCAGTTTGAACCTTTAAAGGCCTTGTTAAAGGGCGTTCAACCTGTACTGCGCAACCGTGCCTCAGCATATTATTGTTCATTGAATATACAAAGAAATTCTCTTCAGAAATTCTGGTTTTCAGGCAAGTCGCCTATTCGATTTTGCTTCTACCGCTTGACAATGTTAAAGTAAACTTTATACTTTAAATTGGATTTGGAAATTGTATGATTGTTGTCGTTGATCATCATATTGTGGCGCTAATATTCAATTAGACTTTATGATGTCAATTGCTGGTGGTTTTGGTTGTTAAAAGTTAGATCTTGAACATGTTGATGCCATTCACTAATGAACCCTAAACAAAAACTGGGTTTTCTCTGCAGCCAGCATAATGTTTAATGGATACACATAATTTTGACATTCCTTTCAGGAGGAAGTATATTAAGATTTGGAAGCATTCTTGGTGTGTCAGTTTTACTTGGGTCAATCAGCTTCTTGCCAAATGCTGCATATGCCATGGATGGTGAGCAAGCACCCGATTTATTATATGTTCTAAACTCTCGTGCCCATTTTGAAGTCTTATATTCTGTAGACGCGTACCTCTTATTAACTCCCTTTTATTTGAATTTTAATAATGTAGGCCATGATATTTTGGTGAATGATCTTAATCTGGAAGTGTCTGGTGATTCAGATGTGGAGGAAGATCAACATGCCGTCTGGATGTTTGTGAGGAAAATTTGGTTGCCTTTCTTTTTCTTCGTCACTATGTTGGCATACTGGGATGATTCTGTTACACTTGCACCATTTGTATTGAAGCTAATTCTTTTCCTCCTGAGCACCAAGCCTAGTCCTTTCTCAGTTTATGGTTTCGTGGATGAGGTAAGGAAGCATCCCCTGGTACTTGTATACATTTACTAATTTCTTGACACCTAATTTAATCAGTGACTTTCTACCTTTTACCCTATTGGAAGGTAACCATGTCTCGGTTTCTGCAATCTGAAGAAATGCAGATTCCTTTTTTTACTGAACACGTAATTTGAGGAGCTGCTTTCATTTCATATTGGGTGGGTTGTAGTATGGTAGGAACAAACAAGTCTCTGATTGTTCTGACTTGAATTCTCAGAAGTGGTAATGACTACTACACATTGTTTCCGGTGACCGTTGCATTATAATTTAACCATAGATTGATTAAAGCTATAGTGTTGATGGTAATAGTAGTTCTTGTCGGTAAACCTTTATTTCAAACTTAATGTTTTGCAGTTGTGTCATCGACTTAAGCGCCAAGAACCTCACTTGTATAACAAGGCAAGTGTCCTGTTATCATTATAAAATTTTAGTGGCTGCTACTTTTAAAAACTAAAACATTTAAGGATAACACACTTCTAAAAGCTTGTGTTTCCTTTTCTTCAGTCATTGTACGCAAGTAAGGTTGAAGTTGAAGACTTTCAGCTTTTGTGTCTGGCTAGAGTTGAAGTAAGAGACCAGAAGTTCACTTTGGTTGGGATTCTTGGTGGTTGGTGGCCTTTGCCAACTTTGGATGCAATCAAGCATCGGCTGCTGCATTCTCATAAGGAGCTCTAAAGCATATCATTGAATGGCAAGAAAACATAGTAAGTTCAGTGTCGTTTTATCGAGCTTCAGTACTCAGTTGATCGAACTTGCATGTTCTTGTGGCACTGTGATGGAAAATGGAAGGTCCCTTGACCACAAGCAATCATACATATTCAGTTTAGCTATCAAATGCAGACTTTATTTAGCATTTTTTAAAAACAACCTAACTACCAATAATTTTCTTCAGAAAGGCTAATTCATATGAACATTCACAAGCTTGCTCTTTACAGTAACTGTACGTGACCACTTTACATAATTGGATCAACTTGTACTTGCTTCATATGAAACTTGAGGCTCAAATGAAATGAAGGCCGTGTTAGATAAATTCTTTATTTGAGCAAGCGATAATGGTTTGTTTCATCAGTTTCTGGTCCATTGAGACGATCATCAGAGCCATAGGAAGGGCCACAGAACATTCCACCCCACTGAGGAAAGTAGATAAGGGAGACTGGGAGAGTGCACACAATCATCATGATACCCATCAGAGAAATGCCTGTCTGCTTGGAGAACTTAGGGCCTGAGAACAGTAACAGCTGGGTTATCACCGCCCCTACAGTCCCTCCACTGCCTGTAATCCCAGATACCACACCTAGTGACCTGCATTAACATTAATGTAAATGATTAGTGCAAAGCCTTTTTGCAGTAATTAAACAAATGAGCAGTGTTAGCATATCACGCGAACGTGGGCGACGGTGGCCTTTGACGAATGATCATCTTTCGTTCAATCAACGGCTCACAGTCACCCACCCGTTCACACACGCATGGAACTTGAGATCTGTCTAGCTTAGCTAGTTAGTCACTCCAATATTGTCTTATTTTCCGGAAGATTGAAAGCCAAGAACGTGGGAGGAATGATCCTCCATCATCTTCATGTCTTAAAAGATTCAATTCAAGCAGTAGAAGTGGGACCCAACACAGAGAGAGAGAGAGCAATGAGTCATCAACTGTGATAAGTTTCTACTTGATGACATGTGGAGAGTGTCATTGCATTGTTACTTACCTTTTGGACACAAAGGGAACCACACCAAACGTGAGGCCCGCGGCTGCTTGAACAAAGACAGAGAAGGCACACATGACAAGTATGGATCCCCAGAGCGAGTTGACTCGCCCGAGTAACAAGCACAACAACCCAGCCACTGTCTGCGTCACCCACAACCCCCACAGCCTCCCTCTCATCCCAAACCTTCTCCCCATCCTATCAGAAACCAACCCTCCGCTCGGCCTCGAAAAGAAATTCGCCAACCCAAAGCTCCCCGCTATGATCCCCGCCACTTGAATATTCACATCAAACCTGTCGTAGAAATACTGAGCTATAATATTATCAGTCGTCATCTCCACCCCAAAACAGAACCCATAAGTCAAAGCCAAAATCCAAGCTCTGTAATTCTTGGCCCCGTGACAGAAAACATTGCACAAGCTCTCTTTGTCTTCGGACTTACTGCCAATATTAACCTTCTTCGAGCTTCTGTAGCTCCCAGAAGGTACGTCTTGCCCGAAAGCCAGGACCAATAAGGCTGTGACAGCTTGGAAAACTGCGGGCACAATAAATGCAAGCCTCCAAGCTGTGAAGGACGGTACGTTGAAGGACATGATGAGAGTATAAATGAGGGGCATGACCAACTGGGTGACGCCGGATCCCATGTTGGCCCAGCCGGCAGAGAAGCCGTTGGCGAGGCCGACGACGCAGCCGGAGAACATGCAGCTCATCCAAAACTGGTTGGCGACGAAGTTGGCGAGCGAAAAGCCGGTGAGGAAGCGGAGGGCAATGAAGGAGTGCGGGGAGGAGATGAGGGAGGTGGAGAGGATGACGGGAGCGGTGATGAGGGAGACGGTGGCGATGGCGATGCGCGGGCCCACGAGGTCGCAGATGGGGCCCATGGCAATGCGGGAGAAGATGGAGCCGAGGAAGGCGGCCGTGCCGGCTCTGCCGGTGTCCGTGTCCGTGAGATTGAGGTCGTCGCGGATGACGGCGAGGAGGGGAGGGATGGAGAAGGTGGAAAAGAAGTTGGAGAAGAGAGAGAGCCATGCAAGGTGGAAGGCGAGCATGTGCGGTGGCGCAATTGAAAATAGCCTAAACTCTGTGGCCTTTTGATCAGCATCTACTGGTAATGAAAACAGATGATCTGCTTGTTCAGGATTAGCTTCAGCTTCCATGGTGGCGGTTAATTAATTGGCTTGGTGAATTTGATTCTCAGAATATTTCTGCTTTTCGGAGTAGCGATGTGTAAAGAATAAGGAAAGAGAAGGAGCCAGCTTCAGCACGCAAAAGTGCTTTTACTCATGGTAGCTGTTCTTTCTGTGTGTGATGTTGTTCATTTTGGTAACATATATTGGTGCTTTTAAAGTTGAAGATTTGTGTGTGTAGGAATGTGTGGCATCATATATACCATTAACTTTTCAATTTGATTAACAAGTCTTCAATTTGTTGTGGTTGGTGGAATCTGATGATAATGACAAAAGAAGCAATGGCCCACTCACACTTTCAAAATCACTATAATAATAAGGTCGTTTGTCTGATAGCCATATATTCTTGGTGTGTTGTTGTCAACATGAGGGTTACAATTTCATCTTACCCACCCAAATTATGCGAGAGGCTTGTATCTTTTTCCATCGGTTGAATCAAGATGCTACAATTTCAGCTCAGGTCTCAACTGGGGATGGTTTTAAACTCGTAACGTAACCCAAACCAAGGCAGCTAGATATGCATTGACAGATTAGATGGTGCCAAATTTGCATTGAATTGAGTATCTTAATTAGGTTCGGATTTTCTCTGCTCTGCTAACCTCTCTATATTGTTATCCCCTCAACTGGCTGGTGATATATATTGCGTTGGTTTGATCAGCCTCGATCCTGATTTTATTGAGGACGGCTCTATGGAAATATTGAAACTGCATCATGCATGCTCTTGTTTTTACCCGGGAAGGTTGCGACTGTTGTGATATATCGTTTTTCATAGAGATTTAAAAAAAACAAAAGGGACAATAGTTTCTATATTTCTTGGTAGCGCGCATATGAAAGGTAACAGACTAGAAAATTTCTATATGATATATTTCTTGATGCCTTGATTAGAAAATTAATGACTTTCTTAACAGATTTTCCAAAGTGAAAGAAAAGACGATTAACGAATAAATCCATTCAAATGATATTCGTGTCGACAATACCGACAACAAGAATCGAATTGGAGGAGGCAATTTGTATTGTTTGAGACCCGTGATTTGGAATTCATCAATAAAGTAGAATTGGCCTCACATCCATATAACGACGACAGAATTAACTGAGAAGACCACACATAACCCTCAAAATCATTGAGCCTTGAATGCCACGTGTCGTAATACCAACCCAACCACGTCAAGCATGGTCTGACTGAGGCTTCTCTTGTGTTTTCTTCTTTGACTGTATCTGTATGATGTATGATGTATTATGTATATGTACGTAGGCAGCTAATTTAACTAGCTCGCGCGCGCAGCATGAGACGAAGTGCCATCAAATTCAAAACCCTCTTCGCCACTAGCCCAAGCAAAGATTTCAAAACTTACGTACAAAAATGTGGGTCTCTCTTGAAGAACCTCACGGAAGATAGGCTCATCAATGAGGGAATGGTCCTTCATAACCATTTGATCAAGATGGGTCTTTCATCAGAGAGATTTATAGCCATTAGGCTTCTAATTATGTACCTGGATTCTAGAAAATCTGCTCAAGTGAGTGAGATCGTTAAGGGGTTTGATGGGTTTGATCCTACTGTGCATAATTGCTTGATTAATGCCAACATTCAGTGGGGAAATCTTGATCAAGCTCGCCGCTTGTTTGACGAAATGCCTGAGAGAAACGAGGTTTCTTGGACTGCCTTAATATCGGGTTTGATGAGGTATGGAAGAGTGGATGAGTCAATGTGGTACTTTGAGAGAAATCCATTTCATAATGTGGTTTCTTGGACGGCGGCCATTAATGGGTTGGTGCAGAATGGGTTGAGTGCTGAAGCCCTGAAGCTTTTTCTGAAGCTGCTTGATTCTGGGGTCAGGCCTAATGATGTTACATTTACTTCTGTTTTGAGAGCTTGTGCAGGGTTTGGTGAAATTGGTTTGGGGATGAGTGTTTTGGGGTTGATTGTTAAGACTGGCTTTGAACACAATATATCAGTTTCTAATTCCTTAATTACTTTGTGTTTGAAGATGGGCGAAAAGGCTTTGGCCAGGAGAATATTTGATCAAATGGAAAAGAAAGATGTTGTCTCTTGGACTGCAATCCTAGATATGTATGTTGGGATGGGGGACTTGAGAGAAGCGCGTCGAATCTTTGATGAGATGCCAGAAAGAAATGAAGTTTCTTGGAGTGCAATGATTGCGAGGTACAGTCAGAGTGGACATCCTGAAGAAGCATTGAAGCTCTTTCTTCAGATGTCAAGCAATGGGTTCGTCCCAAATAGGTCCTGTTTAGCTATCATTCTTAGTGCACTGGCTACCCTCGAGGATTTGCGAGTGGGAATGAACATCCATGCACATGTTGTAAAAATTGGATATGAGAAAGATGTCTTCATCAGTAGTTCTCTTGTCGACTTGTACTGTAAATGTGGAAAAACTAAGGATGGCCGCTTGGCATTTGACTCAATGTTGGAGAAGAGTGTGGTCTCATGGAATTCTATGGTTGGTGGGTATTGTCTGAATGGACAAATGGAAGAAGCTAAGGTGTTGTTTGATGGCATACCTGCACCGAACAATGTGTCGTGGAATACTATGGTCGGAGGTTACTTAGAGAACAAAGAATTTGATAAGGTATTTGAAGTATTTAATGAGATGCTTTTGTGTGGAGAAACTCCAAACACATCCACCTTCTCAAGTGTGCTCTGTGGTTGTGCGAGCATAGCCTCGTTAGAGAAAGGAAAGAACCTCCACGGAAAAGCAATTAAACATGGAACCCAGTATGATGTTTTTGTCGGTACAGCCCTCGTTGATATGTATGCGAAATCCGGGGATATTGAGAGCTCCAAGAAGGTATTCGATCGGATGCCTGAGAAGAATGAAGTCAGTTGGACTGTGATGATTCAGGGTTTAGCAGAAAATGGTTTTGCTGAGGAATCTCTGCTTTTGTTTGAGGAAATGAATAGAACTTCAATTGTTGCTCCTAATGAGCTCATGCTTTTATCAGTTCTTTTCGCTTGTTCTCACACTGGCTTAGTTGATGATGGATTGCAGTGCTTTAATTCAATGGAGGCTGTTTATGGTACAAAGCCAAAGGGAAGACACTACACCTGCATGGTGGATATACTGTCCCGATCAGGGCGCCTTGTAGAAGCTGAAGAGCTTTTAAAGTCCATGCCATTCGAACCTGAAACCAATGCATGGTCAGCTCTATTGAGTGGGTGTAGTAAACATAAAAATGAGGAGATAGCAGAAAGGACAGCTAAGAAGCTTTGGGAATTAGTAGAAAAAAACTCTGCAGGGTATGTAATGTTGTCAAATATTTATGCTTCAGCTGGAAGATGGGTTGATGTTCTGAATATTAGGAGATTAATGAAGGACAGGGGATTGAAGAAGAGTGGTGGCTGTAGTTGGGTAGAGGTGAAAAATGAAGTCCACTGTTTTTATTCAGAAGACGCATCTCACTGTCAGTTAGCTGAGATTTATGATCTTTTAGAACTTTTACATTTTGAAATGCTAGCCATCTAGAAGTTAACATGTCATTATACATTTTTCGTATCAACCGGAAATAGACATGCCTTTTTAAGTATTTTTGTCTCTCTTGCATACGATGAGAAAGAAGAGAATCTACCACTACCATGCTGATGAATGCCGATCAATATAAACGGAAAATTTTCAATAAGGGACAGATTCTGCAACTATACAAGTCTACTTGCCATCTTCTTGTGTTCATGGTATGACGTACTATGTAATCTACCCCCCTAAAAAGGTTAAGGTTAATGTAGTTTCCAGTTACCTATGGAGTATGGGCAAAAGATTTTAATACAAAAGAATGAAATGTTTTATCCTCCTTTGTCTAGCAAACGTGCTGCTCGTATATATTCCATTCGCGTGATTCAAACAACGTCTGTGTCACCTGTGTCAGTTCATTCTCTAGTTCACCTGCATGTTGTTCCACCTGCACCAATTATGTCAACTACCAAATCAGGTAAAAATCTGACATCAGTCTCGTTTTTTTTTTTGTGGGTTTGTTTTGAGAGAGAGAGAGAGAGAGAGAGAGAGATAGAAGTACATTCTCTTGTTCATCCATAAGTTGTTGCACCTGCACCAATTGTAATATCATGTTGATTAAAAGGCTAACTATATTAACTACAAAATCAGGTAAAAACCTGATGTTTATTTTCTCCACACACACACAGAGTTGCTCGCAGACCTACCTTCAAATCAAGTTCTTGCACCATTTTCTCCAATGTGAGCAGCCTGCAAGCGAAAGGACAAATGAGAAATTCCAAAACAATTATAATGTGTGGATAATTACGCAAATGGCGAGCAACCATATTGCTTTTGTACTTACTGTGACCGAAGCCTTTTGTTTTCTTGCATCAGAAGCATCTTCTGTGAAACTTGCATCATGCCCTCAACGCTATTTTCAGGCTGCCAAAAAAATGCATCAAGGAATGTATAATAAGCATCCAACATTAACCTAGTGAAGCCAAACAGAGTGAGAGAGCAGCAGAGATATGTTTTGAAACCAAATTTGAGAATATAGAAGTAAACCTGTTCACTGATGCACTGGACATCAGTTCCACAGGATGATCCCATGTGCCTTTTTGCATGTTGTAGTTTCAGTGGAGGATCAAGAAGATCCTTCCTCTTTTTTATCAAACCTGCTCTTGAGTTTGAGCTTTCATATTGGGAACCATGATTCAGTAACAAAGGTTGGTCTTGGTCCACACAATTCTGAGTTGCGGAAGAAGGTACTGTTGTCGTTGTCGATGGAGTTATTTTAACTTGCTGATAACCAATCAGTTTGCAATGTTTGTTCCTGCCAAGGTACAACAGAAAAATAAGTCAAACCGGAAATTATTACAAGTCATTGTACGAGTCAATTTTTACAGAGACAAGAAGAAAACCCTTTTTTATTCTTCAAAAACGTCGTCGTTGCTTGTTCAGTATACTGCTACTTGTACTGAGACGCACAGTTTCATTATGTCTGCGACTTTTGGTTAAGTATTTCTTAGACAATGATCTGGTTTTAGGTTTTGGGTTTGGGTCTTAGACGAATAGTATTAAAATATGATTTGGGTGATATGTTTAGGCAAAATCGGGTTTTTCTTTTAAACATTGCATATGAGGCCTAAGCCCAAGAACTGGAAAAAGCCCAACAATGCTAATACTATATTTATAATTTAATAATCTTTAAAGCAACTCAACTCGACAACCGATTTAAAATTTTCAAGTCCATGAAAAAAAATAAAGCATGCAAGAGGTGGCTCACCAGTACTCCACTGTCATTTGCTTTAAACGATCTTCAAGCTTTTGGAAGAGGGAAGTTTTCTCAAAATCTTGCTTGTTGTGAGTAGGCTGAATAAAATCTGGTTCCAGGACACCTAAAAAAATAGTAAAACTATCACAAAATAAATCATCAACCATATACAACCGTTTGAACTAGTCTAGATAAGTGCAGTCCGGAGTTCTCACCGACAACTCCTCTTCCAGTACTGTTTGTACATCTAACTGCACGCCAAAATGGCTGCCAAAAATAAATGAATAAGAAAAGCATAAGTGGTGAACAAGTTTATTTTTGTATTTTTTTTTCTAGGAGTGAGGAACAAGATAACATGCACTGTACACATAGCCCTCGTCTATATAAGTTCTGGAATTCGATTAATAAAAGTAATGCAAATGACATATCAAATTATAGTTTCATTCATTCTCCACAAATTTGCAAACAGAAATCCATCCCATGACATTTGACAAACATAGTTTAAAATATCTAGACTGCATATTGAAGGCAACAGCAGAGCCTTAGACAAAATAACTATGGATTCTTTTCTTTTTTTTGGTCGAAATAACTATGGGTTCTATGGGTGTTGCAAAATATATGTAGCGTAAGTACATAGTTAACTTAATAATACAGTATAATTGGTGCAGTTCACTACTCATGAATTAGCAACACTTTTCACTATGTAAGATGTCAGAGAAAAGGTTAGTGAATTAATATTATAGATAACCTGTTTAACAATGTACGAGAAGAAAATTACCAGTATCAGACGATTCCGATGGTAGATATTAAAACCATGAGTATTAGCATGTGGAGCTTCCTTCAAAAACCCTATTGCGGTAATAATTCCAACCTGAACAATGAAGCAATCAACTATAATACAGCAACTGTATACTAACAAAACACAGGCGCACACCACTTAAAGACAGCATGCACTTGCACAAACACATTTGGGGTGAATAGGATCAGATGGGGTTATTGATCATCATACAAGCTTTTTTCTGAACAGAGACGCACTTTTCGATCTATAGTTATCATTTCAAGACATGACTACTCTTCAGACATGGTTTTACTACAAATAAAATTCAGACGACTTCATCATGATAATACTCTATTATTCATGGTCATGTTGTCTCTAGTAGTTAGAAGAAAAAATGCGGTCCGTTTAATTTGCTTCATCTTAAGGCCTCCAGGTAGACTATAGAGATAATTCATAATGACTTACGGAACTTGAGTATTTCTTCTAGTCGGCCATTTATTGATAAGTATCAGTCACCAGGCATTAACACAGAAAAGCAAGGAGGAAATTGATGTGATACAATAAAGTTGGATGCGTCTTATAAATTACAGGGTGCAATTAGTAGTAGCTAAAAATTAGCATGGAACGTAGGCATGGTGGAATTGTAGACAGCACAAACCTCCAGGTTTTCATCAACTTGTGGCATATACTTGATAAACTGAACATATTTGAGATCCTCGGCAATATTATGGTACTCAATATCTTGTCCACGCAAAATTATTCTAAAGTAATGTGGTAGCTGCCTATACAGGATTGATGCATATGCCTGTGGAGCATGAAACCAGACCATGATTTAATGAAGACAAACTTATTTTAATAGTCAACTTCAAAACGTGAACCCCATACTTACACGGAGAGAGTGCTGATATAGGTTAGCAACATACTGAATTGGTTTCATTCTGCCAGTTTTGTCACCATTAATACAAATATCCTGCAAGAATAAGATTACAGTAGCAACGTATCCAATTTGATTCAAAAGTGAACGAAATGAAGCAAAGGGATGAACAGAACCTCAGGATCTGAATCAAAATCTAGTTCCATCTCCCCATCATCATTTAACCAAAGATTGTAAATGACAACTTTTGTTCCATGATCCCCTATATCATCAAACTGACAATTGGGTTAATAAATCAAGTACGTTTATATATACTTATGTGCATACCATGTCTGCATGAATGCATGTAGGTGTATAATGTACACATGTAAGGATGTGTGTACGCATGTAAGGATATGTGCACACACATGATCAAGGGCCAATTACACATAATCAATTGTTTGCCACAATAAATAAGACACTTATTTTTAACACTTCATTTAGGGTCCAAATCACCTCATTAATAAAGAACTGCATGTATTTTAGGGAAGCAACACATAGGAATGCAAGAGTCCTTGTCATGAGGCAAAATTTACGCTAAGATTAATGCAAAATTATTTTTGCAGGCTTACTTGCTTCAGTAACTCGCACCATGTCTGCATGAATGCATGTAGGTGTATAATGTACACATGTAAGGATGTGTGTATGCATGTAAGGATATGTGCACACACATGATCAAGGGCCAATTATACATAATCAATTGTTTGCCACAATAAATAAGACTCTTATTTTTAACACTTCATTTAGGGTCCAAATCACCTCATTAATAAAGAACTGCATGTATTTTAGGGAAGCAACACATAGGAATGCAAGAGTCCTTGTCATGAGGCAAAATTTACGCTAAGATTAATGCAAAATTATTTTTGCAGGCTTACTTGCTTCAGTAACTCGTCTTCTGTTGAATAAGGAGACCACTGCAACAGCATGGTCAGGTTAGAAGAAAAATGATCTTCATCATGTCGAATTAAGGGCCCGAACGTTCTAGCTGATGAGTTAAACTCATAATCCACCTGTAGTAATGGGAAGTCTCACACTGAGTTCTGAGTTAAAAAGTTATTAGATTCCTATAAAAAGGGACTGTTAAAGTAACTGAAAATACTATCAAAGGCACATTAGTGAATTCCATTTGGGTTAAGCAAAAAAACAACATTAAAAATCGACTCACAGCATTTCACACTGATAAGCGAACCCATGATGGCATTACAAGGTCCCTGCCCAAATAAAGTGATAGCATATGTTGAAGCCTTATGAAAATTTATCTTTTCATATGACAAAAATTGATCAAAGCCAATACGAAACCAAATACTCTTGCTAGGTTGTGATCATCTTGACAGAGAATTATGAGAACCACAATTTTAGGGATATGTGGTTAATTAGAGAATCAAGTTTATCTCTTTTCCCTTATTGACTCTGCATCACATCCACTCTGCTAATTTTTCAATCTTCAAGGAGGAAGTCCTTGATAGTAATTCTGGCCATGTTCAAGTAGGCCATTTTTTAACTTTCAGACAGGACACTTAAACAGCAAGTTCACTATTGTAGACTCCACAATTTGGCATGTATATTACCTTTTAGTTTGGGTGAACTTGCAGAAGATATTTATCACATATAAAAGGATGCTATGAAATCAAACTCACCATTGGTACAACTACGTTGTTGTAGCCCATCCACCTCAAAAATGTATAGGAAAGGAGTCCAACACTTTGAGTCAGTGACCTGAGAAGGTTATACACCAATTCAAACAAAACCTTATGCATTTAACATAATATATCGATAGTTTAAATGGCTAAAAACAAAAATAAGTATTATCTCTCATTTTAGAAAGAGGTTAGATCCTAACTGTTATCTCCACTTTCTAATATTGAGTTAGAAACAAAAATACAAAGAGAATAGTGAGATATAATAATGTCCATTAGTAAATGAAGCTGCCAATTCGTTTCTTGTCCAAAGAAAAAAGAGCTGCCAACTACTCTGTTTGTATAGTCTTGAACTTTCGTCTCTCTCTCTCTCTCTCTCTCTCTCTCTCTCACACTCTCTCTCTCTCTCTCTCTCTCTCTCTCTCTCTCTCTCTCTCTCTCTCTCTCTCTCTCTCTCTCTCTCTCTCTCTCTCTCTCTCTCTCTCTCTCTCTCTCTCTCTCTCTCTCTCTCTCTCTCTCTCTCTCTCTCTCTCTCTCTCTCTCTCTCTCTCTCTCTCTCTCTCTCTCTCTCTCTCTCTCTCTCACACACACACACCCACACACACCCACATACCAACTGTAGTTATTTAATAACAAGGAAACATACTACAAGCAGAATATGTGAAATAAAATGTTCTTGGGCAAGACCTTGATTTCAAGTGGCGACTGAAGACAATAACATCTGCTCCAAGTCTCATAGAGCTTGTCTTGAATCCATTTCCATCTGAAAGGCTAAAAGGATCCTAATTAACATAAGAATAAAATAAATCATGCCAAGATTCAATGACCAAAGTACGATATATACATTGTCCAATGGTAAACTTTGATTTCTTATCTGAAAACCCAAAGCTCATACAGCGCCTTATAGCATCAGGGTCCATTCCGCCGCCATCATCTTTTTGTTGTCGATTATCATGTTTCAGAAGCCAAAAGTTCATATGAGATGTTATCCTGGTCCAGATGTTACTAGAAAAAAGGTAAAAAGATTGGTAGGCCAACCTCGAATTAGCAAAGCTGGAGTCCCATACCGTGGGGTAGAGATCTTGTCTATGCTAACAAAAGTAGCTCCGTTTTGTACCTAGTCCACACAAACAAGTTAGACAGACTCAAAGGTACGATAAATAAGCACGCTCAGAGGGAGAGGACACCAAAGAATCTTTTGTTATAGATTTTTTATAAGCAATAATATATAGCATAATTTTATCAGAGCGCAACAGAGGTAAACAAGACAAACGCTTAAAATTCAACTGAAATTCAAATTCCAACCTATTGAAAAAGAAGAAGAGACGAGCATACTAGAAATTGATACATTATGAATGGATGATAGCCTAGAAAGACGAGAATGAATGAAGGGCCAAAAGGATGATTCCCCAATCAATTTATTCCGTCTATTCCCATGAGATGAAAAGGAACTAATGGCTAGTGAAATGACTTTCCATTCCAAGGGCCGAGACTTGAGTCTCCATCAGTCACATTTGAATCCCACCCAGGTTTGTCTCAAAATCAACCTTATTTTGAATGGTAGTTGTAGGTTTGTCAAAATCAATCTTCAAAAAAAATCCCTGCTCTTGTTCTACCTAAACTCCTCATCACCTCAATGGCAACACAAGACATCTAAAATTTGTCTCCCCTTGCACATCTCCTGGAGCTGATGGAATTTTGTCTCCTAAATATCACTTAAGCCTTAAGAACAACACTAAAGTCTTAGAAAGACTTAAAACCAAACAAATCTAAAACCTTACTATCCATGAATCCAAGCTTTTCCTATTTCTCAGATTTAAAACAGTAATTTAATATCTAGAGTTGACACCACAGAGAGAAAACGTATTTTGTCCACATCAGGAAACAAATTTTTTTTATAAAAACATTTCAAAGGCAAAAATGAACTTCAGCACAATGTTGTTGGATTTCTAGTAATGGGCCATTTCTATCTCAATTATGGTATTCTGCTTAAGGGCTTTTCGGAAATGAGCATTTTTCAAGGGAAAAACCAGAGGAATCAGAATGATAAAGGTAAGGGAGTTTTGGAAATTACCTCATCGACTGCATTGTCAAGCAACTCTGCCATGGCTGCAAACAATTTATCAGAAAGAGCGCAAAGGGAACACAATGCAGAAAGAAGAAAAGGGGAACCAATGGGACAAAACTTGAGCGTACCTCCAAAAGCCCACTTATGCGAAGTGGCATTTGAGTGAAGGAACATAGGGTGTATGCGCATATGGTTTTTTCCATCTGTAAACCAAAAGATGACATAGAATGGTCTAATGAAAATTAGAAAAGCAGGAACTCATGACATGAACTTTCACGTAGACATGCAAACAACTCTATCTTTCAGACACGGGTTCTGCACTTTTTCTATTGTAATCAGTTTCTAGCCCATTTCACACAGGGCGGCATGTTTTCGACAGGTAAACATCAACCATTCAAGAGGAGGCAATACTGAAATTTGATACACCAATGAATTTACCACTTTCCAGATCTTCATAGTCCAGTCAAGCAGCTTTAAAACCCCAATTGTGGTTAATTGATACAACGCCAAAAGGAATTTGGACTTCTTAAACAAGTAGGCATGTCCATTCAAGCAAGGGTCGCAATCGGAATAAGGTAGTGTGACGCAGGACGTTTAAATCACAGTAAGGAATCAAAACACATAGCGTAATCGATACATTACAAGCAGTGAAAACACTTACATTGGTTTGCGGCTTTGCACCTCTGTCCCTGCTCTATTTCGTAGTATCCGGCTTTCCAAAATTGCCGAGAAATTGGTGTTGGACATACTGAGGGTGCAGATGCAGAATCAAAACCAGGTTCAATCTCCATTCTACATTTTTTAATATTTGACCGACCCATTTCATCATCACTGCATAAATCTATGATGTTTGAATTGCTCATTGTCATCTGCAAACCAAAATATAATAGAGGTGAAATCAAGGACTCAATAGAGAAGGTCAGCAATTACAATAAAAGAAAACTACTAAAAAATGACAACCACCAAAATAGTTGTAACTAGGACTGTACAGTCAAACCAAAAGGGCACAAACAAATGGTGCAAAGAAGGAGCACGGCAGTGAGAGCAGAGGATGAGAGCAGCCACGAAAATGCTAGTGCCAACGTGATGCTACATGCAATAGAAGGTGGTGAAATGTGTATGTTTGTCAGAGAGTAGACGATGCGGAAAGAGGGCTGGTCTGCAAAATAGATTGAGGGGGTGTCTTAGGCGCCTATTTTTAACAATCCCAAAACCCAGATAAGCAAGCAAGATAAATTCTGTAAGCTCCATTGCTAAAGCCAAAACCCATAAATCAGAAGCACACAGAGGTAATGAGGTAGACTCAAAGAGAATCACAACCCAGCTCTAGATAGAAAAGAAGAAGCATGCATGAAGATGAAGATGAAAGGGAGTTACTAAAATGCAATAGATTAAAACCAACACAAAAAACAAAACAAAACAAAACAAAAAGGAAAGAGCAGAAAACAACCCAGGGAAAAAAAATTCCCCAACAAAGAAACACTAAAATATAGCTCACAGATCCAACAGGGCAGTAACCGAACCTGAAAAGAGCGAATACATCAAGCTTCCATAGAAAACCCAGCACTTGAACAGACCAAGGCAGCTAAACCAAGGAGATGAAGTGAAGGCCCCAATAGCTCAAAAGGAAGGTTCCATTTCAGAGATGAAATGAGGGATTGAGTGGGAGAAGGGTTGAAATGGAGGGATGAGAGGTCATTTATTTTATGGTGTCACTGTCAGTGATGATCAAGGAACTGCAGCTGCAGAGCAAGAGCATAGAAAGTGGAGTTTGTTTCAATACCCAAATGCTCCGAGGAGAAACGCTTGCATGAAACGGTGTGGTATACCGGCCAAGCACTATTTTGTTTTAATTAATTCATATAGCGACTACATTCAAAAGTTGCTGGTCTTGCTTTCCTTGTGATGTAAGTATAAGGATTAAATAATCAAAACTACAACACCACCACCACCAAAGATTTAACAAGTTTTTATTTGTTGGCAAATGACGCTAACAACTTCTATTTGGGTTTTGTATTAAGGAAAAAGTACACTTATGAAAATACTATTAAACACATACGAGTATTCCTTCTTCACTCTTTACCTTCTTCATTCAATTTATGCCACTTGTATTCTACTCAAACGTAAATTTATGTTCAAACACTTTTTATTAACTTTTATTAAATATTAGTACTTTATATTCAATACACAGATTTATGTATGACTAGAATATATGTAGCATCAACTCTTCAATTCTTGAAAAAATAATATTAAACACGCCAACTTTTTCAAAAAATTTATCTCAAATGTGTATTAAATTATTGAATCATACAAACTTCGTTATACGTTAGAGACTTGAGATTATCTCAATTCTCTCACATGAAATTATTAAACCATGTGGTGCCTATGGAATTATTAAACCATGTAGGGCCCACTCTATGTGAGAGAGTTGAAAGAAAAGTTTGTTTGCATCATTACTAAATAAAGTAAAAAGAGTTAAAAGATAAGACTCTCAATGTTTTTAACTAATAATGGCTCAATGCAAATGACCCACTAGTGAAGTAGTTTGGAGCAATTGCTCCACTAGGAAAAGTCACAAGTTTGAGTTATAGTATACATGTAGTGTGTGTGAGTTTAGTATGTTGTAGCCCATCTCAATAGCAAAAGTCCTAACAATAAAATAAAAAATAAAAACAAAAACAAAATGGCTCAATGCAATAGAAAAAGGAGTTCTTACATTCGCCACCTCTTGTATTATTTATATAAAAAATTCACCACCTCTTGCAGTTTGCCAACTGCACCAAACCTTGTGGTTTAGCTTTTTCATCTTATAAACCATAAGTTTAATTTATTTTTCTTGTATGAACTAATGTGAGGTTGATTAATTAAACTATTTTTTCCAACAAAACAAATTAAATAGTTTTCAAGAAATCTATTAATCTAGAACGTGAAAAACCTTTCTTCTTGTATGTCCCAAAACACTAAGCATTGTTGCAATTTCCACGAACCACAGAGCCAATATGTAGTCCAATCAAACAGTCCAAATGAAAAGATGCTAATGAGATCATCCTAACATGGTCCATTAAAATCAGCCAAACAAATTTCAAATGAACAATTGCCAGCTGGACCTGCAGGCATACAAATGTAGAAATGCCTAGCTGGCTAGCAGACTAGCCGACTAGCCAAGTACTTTGTTTTACTGTGGCAATTAATTTCCACAGCCCATAATGCATTCCAAATGATAAAAAATAGGGCAACAAAAATTTCAAATGAAAAAGAATAATGGAGTTATGTGATTGTGTCACGTGGATGCCCTTGCATAAGCCAATCAATGTAGTTGATAATAATGGAGTTATGTGATGGTGACATGGGCAGAGTTATGTGATTGTGACATGCGGATGCCCATGTCTAAGCCGATTCAATTGGAGAGGCGACCAACACCCCAACTCATACACTAAGGGGCGTTTGGTTCATGGGAAAGGAGGCATGGGAATGAGAATTCAATTGCTTTCCCATCTTTGGTAAGTTCGGGAATGGGAAATGGATTCCTGGCACATGGGAATCTAAGGGGGAAAGTGATGCCCCCCACTTAACTTGGGTTTTGTTTTCCCTCCTCATGGGAAAGTTTGGGAAAATGAGCCAACATTCAATGCACAATTTTCATGACTATTTTGTCCCTATGAACAATTTATAATTACAACGTATCATTAAATGCATTCTTTTTTTTATTTGATTTAATATGGATATAATTGAAAAATTATACAAACTTTGTTTTTCATTCCTACTCAAAACAAACATGGGAAAGGAAACAAAGTGAAATCTCCCGATTACTTTCCCAACATTACCAAACGTGGGAAATGAATCTTTCATTCCCATTCCTTGGGAAATGACATGGGAATTGATTTCCCTTCAAATCCATTCCGTGAACCAAACGGGGCCTAAGAGCATCTCCAACATACCCTATCCTCTCATTCCTAGCTACTTTAGCTAAAAGAAGGAAAATCCTCCTCCAGCAGAATCCCTACTTGGCTCTTTATTTTGGAGAACCAACTTTTGGCTCTTTACATCTAACAAGGAAGAGAGAGAATTTGGCTAGGATGATAGAGAAAAAGGGAAAGAGAGAATTTATTTAAATATATTGGATTTGCAAGAGAAAGAGAAAATAATAATAAAATATTTCAAATTAGCCAAAATAGAGAACATTGTTGGTGGAAACACTTTTAAGTGGTTTGCTATAATAGCTTTTTAGCAATTTTAGCTAGAATTTGGCTAAAATTTGGAAACTTTCCTTTTGCTATAACCCTTTTGGTTCCACTAAAGAATTTTGATGATAAATCATTTTCCATATTTTTTTTGTCATTCCCTTGGGAGAGCATTAAATGTAAAGTAACCATGAAATACTACTTTAATTTTTAGTAGGAATGTAAAATAAACTTTATTTAATTTTTCAATTATACTCTTGTTGGAAATATAAACTAAATAATGCATTTAATGCTATATTATAATTCTAATTCTAAATTGTTAAAGAGATAAGATGGTCATGAAAAAAGTGCAATTAATGCAAGCCTTAATTTTCTAATATCCCCACCACTATGAAACAAATGTGCCCAAACATTGGAAAAATTATAGAATAGTATGGTATCACCACATCAGTTGATAGTACTTCCATTGATATTCGACCTCCAAAAATGACATATGACATCACCACCGTTACCATTAGCCTACCCCACCCCATCGCTACTTATATCACCACCTTACCCAACCCGTCCAAACTTCTTCAAACATTAGTAAAAGAAATACAACTATTCTAAGAACTAATTGGTGTACAAATCCACTTGTTAAATTACAATGTTTGGAGTTTGGAATTAACTTTCAAGCAAAAGTTTATTGTATGAACTTTTCAGGGTGAGATTGGAGTGGTTATGACTATGAGGATATTTACTCTCTTACATGTAAAGAATAAAGGAACTTGGATCAACCTGAAATATGAGGGACTGAGGCGATTCTGCTTCCGTTGTGGCAGACTTGGCCATGCAAATCTCCTGGGTAAACCTTGTGTTCGTACTCTGGGCACAGTTGTTGCTCACGAAGGGATGAAGTATGATGCGGAGCTGGCGGTGAGAGCCACTCGGGGGCCCTCTCCACTTTTCCCTGTAAGTCACCTTCGCAGCCCACCTTTTTCTCAGTTGGTAGAGAAGGAATTACCGGGGAAGCGGAGGACTGCGGAAGATGTTTGTCACCGTCCGAACCTGGTTCCATGGCAGTCAGCCGTTTCTCTCCGACCTGTTGGGATTGCACGCGCGAACAGACTCGACAATGCTGACCACTTGAATTTGGATGGGGGACAGCACGCTGGCACGGTTCCCAATGGAGTGATGGGTTTACATCCTGTCGTAAATGAACCTTTTTCAAATTCAATGGCCACTATTACGCATGCCTTTTCCCCTAGTGCTCCAGCTATAGGACGTGTAGAGGAAACTCTAGGCGTGCCAATTGAAACAAATTCTGAAGCCCTCAATACCAACCCTTTATTGGGCCCTGCAAATTCCTTGGCTTGTGTCAGAAAAGACCCTACCCATGATGGTGAGTCAGAGATTCTTCATGCGGCTGTGAAAGCTGTCGCACTCCACAAGCCAACATCCTTGATTACTGAATCTGATCCCACAAGTGAGAAGGAGCAGCCTCCACAACAGAAACGTAGTAAGAAGAAATTTAGTCTTGAAGGTGGCAACCCCTCGTCAAAAAGGAAAAAATTTCTTCCGTCACTTAGCTCAGGCTGCTCTCTAAAACTCACTAGAGGAACCGTGGGGGTTAGAGCTGGTGCTAAAGGGGGGCGTAAACGGGCACAAGGCTCCACTGGTGTGGCAAAGTCTGCAATCAATGACTCATCGTTGTGTGAGGTAGTGGTGAGTCCTTCCAAAGAGTTGGAGATCCTAGAACTGAGGGCTAAGAATGGTCATACTGACGGCGGTGGTGGCTGGCCTTTGACAGCCACAAGAAGTCCATGAATCTACCATTTTGGAATTGTCATGGTCGGGGCATTTTCCTGACAATTCCTCTTAGAGTGATGCTTTTATGCTCTTTAAGCCCCTCTACACTGTGCCTCTATCTTCTTGGAGGTGTCGGCAGCTTTGTTTTTGTACGTTTGTCATTGTTTCCTATTTTGCTTGTCCCCCTCCGATTCCTTGCGGCTTTGTCTCGATGTTGGACCTTCTCCACCGTGTTACGATCTGGAGCGTCTCTCCTCAGTAATACCATTGCTGTTGAGGATGCTTTTAAAGTGCATTCGGCACTTACCTCTCGGATTATGGTAGCGCTCTTTGTAGCTGTGATGGCGTATCCATCACCATCTTCCTCTCGGTTCTTTGGCTTCTGTGACTTCTCCGGTGGCTTTGGTCTTGCGTTGGGTGCCTTGCAATGGGTTATTGGTGGTGCGGCATTTCTCAGTCTCTTGTATTACGGTTTTTCTTTTGTTTCTTGGTTTTTGTTGTTTTTTTTAATTTGACTGGGCAGGAAGCTTGGTTCTAGCCTTATTCTGAGGTCTAGCTGCTTCTACCTGGTTCGTGTATTTCTGGCTCAGTTTGCAATCTATCCCGTTTTGGTTTCTTTGAAACCAAACATTGACCAAAAAAAATGGAATCTACCCCAAAAACATGTGGTCAATAATTCATCTATGCACATGCTTCTGGTTGTTGAAAATGGATTGTTCTCTACTCTTTGTGGTAGAACAAGTACTTTAGGAACCACTGGCAATTCAAATTCTGTGCCGTCGAGGAGCCAGCGCTTGTGTACAATAACATGATCAATATGAGGAAGATGTTGAAGCAACCGTGGCCTCTTTCAGTGTCTGTTACCTTCTTTTGCAGCTTATGCTTCTGGTTTCAGGTGTCCATGACACAAAATCATACGACCGATCCATCTGAAGGTAAACTAGCCATGCTTTCCAAAGTTGTACATACATATTTCTAAGCATCTTTTAAATACAGAGTATATATATGTTGTTTTTTTCTTCCTTTTTGCAATTTCTGGACAGTCTAGTAACATAAGTACGTTATGTGATGTGTACACAACGATTGAATTGAGAGTGCAGTGAGGGCGTTGAACTCAATATTCGAGCAATGGGACACGCAAGCCGTGCCGGGGCTGTGGAATATCAGTGGAGAGCCATGCAGTGGATCTGCCATTAATGGAACCGACTTTGAGGATCCAGCTAATAATCCAGCCATCATTTGTGATTGTACTTATGAAAAAAATACTACCTGCCACATCACCCAACTGTATGTTACCCTCTCTCTCTCTCCATACTCTTAGTCTTGTGTTGTTGACTGTAGCAACTCCATTAATTATGTGTTAGAAAACTAAGCAGATCATGCCTGATTCAATTTAATGGCCTGCATTGTTGATATTGAGCGCGCACAAAGGCATAGATTTTTAAGATATCGAACTCATGCTGGTTTCAATTTCGCGGCCTTATTTATTTGTACTTATATACATAATTAGTTAACCCTTCCAAATAGCCCAGAAAATGACTGCCATCAAAAGGCCTAAGCACATATAGCCTCGGCCTGTCCAAATGATGTTCAGCGGTCTCTACCCAAGTAGCTTTCCGGGCGGCAGTTCAATGTTAGTATTCTCGAATAACGGTGCTAGCTGGCTAGTTTTTTCAGAAAAGACTTGCTGCCCCCCTTCCGAATCCCGCGAGTGACTAAGCGCGAGACGAGCCATAACATAAGGGGCGAATCTACTCTTCGTAGAATCGACCATAGATATCTTGTTTTTTCAGTATATTTGCAGAAGAGTAACAGTCCAGTTCCCCGGGCTTTCTCCCTTCTCGACCAGACGAAGGAGATATGCATTCAATTCAGGCGGGTAAGGGCTTGGCTTGACCCTGTGTTCTCCCCTGGTCGGGTCGGAGGCGAAGACTGGCAAAGTTCATCATTCAATGGTGGGGTGCTCATAGAAAAGAAGGCGTCTCCCAACAAGAAGATTTCCTTCCCTTCCTGCTGAACTCTCTCTTAGTTCCCCACCAGCTAATGCTAAAAGGCAGTCCGAATCTATAAGAGGGCCACCCTGTGGGTGGGCCTTCATGAGTTTTAGCGACGGAATAGCAGTGCTTCAATCGAGAAGAGAGGCCGTGGTCGAGAAGCCTGGAGTCGTAAATTTGCAGTTTCATGAAATTTAAATATCAAGTTCGATCAAATCAAGAACTTAAGAGTTCTAAAATTCCTCGTTGCAGACTTTGAGAACTGATTCTGTCGGTGATTTTGATTTACCTCGATTCCGAATATTTGAATAGGAATATGAAGAGATTTAACATGTTTATGTGCTGTTTGATAATTGATCTCTGTAACTTGTTGGATTTATGATCTTACAAGCAACTTCCTGCAAATTTGAGACTTATAATTTGTTTGTCAATATCCTTTTGATTTGATTCCTTTAAGCGACGTGTATCATTTGCTCTGTTTTTCTTTTCCTCCTGTGAATTTTAGCATGAAATTCCACTGGATCTGGATATGCGAGGGAATGAAATTTATCAATAATCTATCATACTTCTGATAAGCAAATAGATATAAGTCTTACAAATGCAATCAATTATGTGGATCTTAATCTGATGATAATTTTTTTTTTGCTTCTCTCAGTCTTTCAGGAAACGAGTTCAACATGGATTCATATACACTTAAGTCTTTGGAAGATTTGCCTGCTCCTTTTCGTTCATCTTTTAATTTTAGGTAATATCCTTGTCAACTCAAATTCTATTAAAAGGGGTTTTGTTGGATGGCTGTTCTGAAAGCTTGAGTACTGGAACCAGTTTGTTTCTGTTTTTTTTTCGTTTTGCTCTTTTCAAATACAAATGAGCATATTTCTGTAGCTTGTATTACATGTCCGTAAGATGAAGGCACAACCACTAGTTCAACCATTCTGACAAAATTCCTTTTACTTGCTTGCAAATGCTGCATATTTCTAACATTGGAGATGCATAATGACTTCGAGATAATAATTGGTTCATCTGGATGGTGTGATGTTCTCTGTACTATCCACATGGTGCATTAAGATGTGCTTAATATGTAATCCTTTCCTGTATATGCAGGTACTTCAATTCTCTGCAGAGTGAATGCTTTCCTGTTTGTTTCCACTCAGATGCAAACATGGTTGTGTCAGCGCCAACTGGAAGTGGTAAAACAGTCATCTTTGAGCTTTGCATTTTGAGGCTCCTTTCACGATTCCTCTCTGAGGATGGGAGGCTCATTCATACAAATGGAACTCTCAAAACAGTAAGTTTTGTATGTCTTCAACCAAAAGGGTAGTCAGCATTTAGGCAGTGCTACAATATATGCGTGGGAGCCTTAATTTCTTGATTTGTGCTTTTAAAAGAACCACAAATGCTTTCAAAGATCTTCTTTTATATTTGCTTCAATGATTAATTTTGTCTTCTCAGTTTTTCTCCATATGATATGTTCTCATTCTGATTTAGGCTCTGGCTACAGCTCAGTTTTCATTTTTCCTTTTTTGTTATAGGAAATTCCACTCTCTTGCATTGTTGCACATGGTGCACTATTTTAGGCTAGAAGTTGATGTAGTCTTTTTTTTTTTGTTGGATTAAAGTTTGTGCCTTCCCTCACTATCCCACAATTAATTTTTTGTTCTGTGTGGAATGAAGATCTATATAGCCCCGTCAAAAGCTTTAGTCCAGGAGAAGGTTCGCGATTGGAATCAGAAGTTCGGGTCTTGGGGGATAAATTGCTTGGAGCTCACTGGAGATAACGAATTTTACAACACCAGGAATATACAGGAAGCAGATATTATTTTAACCACTCCTGAGGTGAGTATGAAGATGTTTGCTACACAAATATACAAACTAAAAACTTAAAGTACCTATGTACTTCCAATCACGGTAACGGAAAAAGATTCAAGTGCGTTCTCAAAACAAATTTGTAACTTATACTAAATAAATTCAACGAAGCTGCCCTATGTTGGGTCAACAACGCAATCCCTTCAGGTTCCTGGCCTTTTCTAGCCCGTGTCAACCTGCATTCTCTCCTGGTCTCTCCTTTATAATCACCTCAATTTAATTCCAATTCCTCCTTGGCTTCTATCGACTTTCATATGCACATACATTTATGCTTCAACATATTTCATCATATATAATCTCTATAAAAAAACGCTTCATTCTCAGTTCTACCAATCTTTTAAAACTATACAATAAAAGCGTCACTAATTCTTTTCCTAAATAGAAATTTGATGCAGTAACCCGGTATCGTGCAAAGGATGGTGGACTGAGCTTTTTCAGCGATATAGCACTTCTACTTATTGATGAAGTTCATCTTTTGAATGATCCTCGTGGAGCGGTTTTGGAGGCAATAGTTAGTAGAATAAAAATGCTTGCTCACAACCCTGAACTGAAATCAAGCTCTCTGGCTCATGTTCGTTTTCTAGCTGTCTCTGCTACCATTCCAAATATTGAGGACCTTGGTAAGATTTGTATTCAATGGTAATTTTGATAGTTAAAAGAAAGAGCATGACTGGAGTTTATTGCATTTACCATTTCTAAAAGATTACAAGTGATAAATGATTGAACAATTATAAATTGTGTGTAAACCACTGCAGCGGAATGGCTCAAGGTTCCTGTCCGAGGAGTTAAAAGGTATCTTGACCTTTTATGCTATTGCATTAGGTTATCCTTTTTATCTTCATTAATATGAGCATCCAGTTATTTTTTACTATTTCTGCTGTCCCTACAGGTTTGGAGAAGAAATGAGGCCTGTAAAGTTGACTACAAAAGTTTTTGGTATGCATATATGTCATGATTCTCCATTCACAATTTATGTTTCTTATCAAGTGCTCTACTTTCCTAATCCTTTTGATCGGAACTCGCTGTACATACTCTGTTCTTTTTGTTAAGTATTTTTTAAGAGGAAAAACTTCCTGATATATCCTTTATTGGAGGAAGACAAATGCTTGTTAGTTATCACTTCGTGTTGACAACAAAAGTTTTTGGTATACCTTTATGAATTTGCAGAAGCATGGTCTTTCTTTAATCATATTTGGTTCCCATTTATTATTTCATATTCAAAACTACCTCTTTTGCAGGCTACACTCCAGCAAAAAATGATTTTCTATTTGAAAAGGTAATTGTTTAGACTACGTTCTTGATAATATTAAAACATATGCTCCTATTTTCCAAGAAATGCATTTACTAGGAAAATAGGTACTTGAAAAATAGACCCAATATTCACTCTTCTGATGGTTTATATTGTTCCCTTTTCCAGCGCCTTCAAAACTACATTTTCGGTAAAGATGACATTTCGATAGATGCCCCTCCTTTATATCTGTATCTGTTTTTCTTGTGAAACTTCAACGCTAAAAAATCATGAATAACTTATATACTTACAACTGATTCACAGATATCCTCATGCAATATTCGAGAGGGAAATCTGCTCTGGTTTTCTGTTCTACTAGAAAAGGTGCACAAGAAGCAGCACATAGACTCTCTCAGACAGTCATGGCCTTTGGCCGTTCAAATCCATTCATTAAAAACAGAGAACAGCAAGAGAGGCTAAGGGAAGCTTCATTATCATGCAGTGACAAACAAATGCAATCTTATATTCCTTATGGTGGTATAAGAGCTACTTGTTTGCTGTTCAGCTCACAGTAAACTTTAATTTATTGCAAGTCCCACACTGAGTTGTTAACAAATAAATTGTTTGTTTGCAGTTGGTTATCACAATGGTGGCCTTTCCATGAAGGATCGTAATCTCATCGAAAGTCTTTTTCTTAAGGGTGATATTCAAATTTTGTGCACAACGAATACTCTTGCTCATGGAATCAACCTACCGGCACATACAGTAGTCATAAAATCAACACAACACTTGTATGTTTGAACTTCCATTTCTTGAAATCATTATAATGAAACTTGAGAGGACATCTTCTGTGTTTATTAATTAACATGTGCATTTTGCCCAGCAACAAAGAAAAAGGTCTCTACATGGAATATGACAGATCTACAATACAACAGGTTTGTAAATTCGGATACTTTTTAAGAAGGAATGTTTCCAATTATGTATGATTGGGATATGATATATTATGTCATTTAAATAATCAAGGTTCTATTTGAAAGAAATGACGCCAGAAGAAAGTAAAAAGAAAACCTTGTCCTATTAACTGTAATTTGAGTTTCACATTAGGTTAGTTGTATCACCCTGCAGATGTGTGGGAGGGCAGGTCGGCCACCATTTGATGATACAGGAATGGTTATAATCATGACAAGAAGAGATACGGTAGTTTAATGTCTTTCTTCCTTCATTTTCACTGCTGAGTGCATTTTTCATTAGTCTCTTCATTGTTTTAGAAATTGAACAAGTCCTGTTTGGTCTCAGAAGTTCTTTTCCTTTAGGAATACGTAATTGTCTTCTTACTTGATCTCAGGTTCACTTATATGAGAATCTCTTGAATGGATGTGAGATGGTGGAATCGCAGTATGTGTTATAATTTTATCACAGAATGAATTTGGTTCCCTGGGCTTTTTGAGGGTATATTGAAGAAGTTATTGCATGTCTTCTGATGAAGTTGTTTTGTCCCCTTCATTAGATTGCTTTCATGTTTGACGGAGCATTTAACCGCAGAGATAGTTCAACTGACTGTCTCTAATATTCCAAGCGCAATTGAATGGATGAAGTGCTCTTTCTTGTATGTGAGAATGAAGAAGGCACGTAATAATCACGGCACCCATTTAAATGGATATCTTTCATATATTTCTTTCCCATTTTACTAACTTCAGATTTTTTAATGCATAATCAGAACCCTGGGCACTATGCAGTTAGAAAAGTGATTTCTAAGGACCACATAGAAAAACATATGCAAGGTACTGAAACTTTTTACTTGTAGAATTATCAAGGGATTTCCTCGCCCTTGTATCTCTATCTCTCATTTGATTATCAATGTTGTTTTCTATCAGACGTCTGTGTAAAGAAAGTTAATGAGTTGTCCCACCATCAGATGATCTGGACGGATAAAGATGGTTTTCTCTTGAAACCGCTAGGTATCAATACCACCCATAACACAGTACCTTTCAGAATTCACGCTTGACCAAAATATTACTAATTTCTAATGTTCTTTTTTTTTTTCTTTCCCTTTTTCGTCCGTTAGAACCTGGGAGGCTGATGACGAAATACTACCTGAAATTTGACACAATGAAACACATTATGCAGACACCCGTAAACTGCAGTTTGGAAGATGCTCTTCATGTTATATGCCGTTCTGAGGAAATTGCATGTAATGTATATTTAAGTACTTCCTGCCATTTCACTGTTGTTTAGAAAAGTCAAATGAAGGAATTATGTATCTATCTACTGGTGTATGTAGGGATACAGCTCAGACGTAATGAGAAGAAGCTTCTAAATGACATAAACGCTGATAAAGATGGTCAACTTCGCTTTCATATCCTTGATGACAAAGGGAAGCGAAAAAAGCGTATTCAAACCAGAGAAGAAAAGATATTTGTTCTGGCTAATGACTGCTTGACTGGTGATCCTTCGGTTCATGATTTATCCCTTACCCAGGTTTTGTTGCTCATAACCTTTAATGTGTTCCTTCATAATCTTGATCCCTGTTGCATTTGATTATATTCAGAGCTAGATTGTTGAAATCAAATTGGTTTCTGTGTCATAGGATATGAACTCCATATGCTCAAATGGCTGTAGAATTGCCAGGTGCATGAAAGAATTTTTTATTTACCAAAAGAATTACAAAGGAGCCCTGAACTCAATGCTTCTGGCAAAGTCATTATATCAAAAACTCTGGGATGACAGTCCATACCTGCTGAAACAATTACCTGGGATTGGAATGGTGACTGCAAAGGTATCCCACTTCATTATATGTTCGGGAATTAAACTCGCTTTTTATATCCTTGGGTCACTTAAATATTGACCCTTTGCAATTCTTCTTCCTTCAGGCACTACATTCAATGGGAGTAAAGTCATTTGGGACACTGGCTGAGGCTGATCCCAGGAGAATAGAGATAGTCACTGGTCGAAAGTACCCTTTTGGAAACCATTTAAAAGACTCTCTACACTTGCTACCTCCAAAAGTTGAGATGAAGGTTGAGGACACTGAATGCCAGAGGCAAGGGAAATTGAAGCTTGTGGTAACATTGACTCGGCTATCACAGACATTCCAACCAACCAAACGACACTATGCTGATATGGTATATTCTAGCAGGGCTCTGCATAATTTTGTCAAATGTTTGATGCAATATTACTTTTAGTGTAGTTATGCAAATCTAATTCTAAGATTTTATTTGCTACAGATTGTTGGTTCGGAAGAAGATAACCTGATTCTCTTTCATGAGAAAATAAGGTGACCCTAACTTAGTCGCTTACTTTTAATCTTTGGTTTTTTTCACAAGATGAAAGGAGAATAGCAAGGGGTTCCTGCCAACTTGTTTACTAGACCTAATATGTAGCTTTTTTCTTTTGGCCGGAGGTGGTTCGATAACCTTCCTGTTTCTATTCTATGCTTTCTGGCTGCAGAGTGGAAGAATTCTCCAGGTGTGCAGCCTTAACGCGTTAGTTCTCTCTTTGAAAACATGGAAGCATGTTAGGCGTATGATAACACTGATTATTAAAATTTAACTTAGTAACCTTTACAGTATGATTAAGTCACTAGAAGAAGCTCAGGTTTCTGGTTGACAACACAAGATTTTCCCCTTTTTTGTTCTGGGAGAGCTTTTGAGAGTGCATGATTATTACCTTGTTTAGTCTGAGGTTGGTTTGTTTCGTGCAGCCCCTATAGCGCAACAATTCTCCTGTCAAATCCCCAACAAGGAAAGCTGACTGTAAAGGCAAATCTTATTTTTGAAGAATACAGTAAAGCCGCTATCCTGATATTTCTGGTTTCTGGCACTTGACAATAGTCTGGCATAAATTCCTGGGTTATTATTTTAAATTTGTTGTTTTATTCACGCAGTTGGCATTGATATCTACCAAAAACTTATATTTATGAAGGACAATTTAAGTGTGAATAACAAACGGGGAAAGAAACCACCCTCTTTTCCCCCACCTGAGGAAGTATGTATCATCGAAGATGATGCTATACGTCAGTCTCCAACCAAAGAGCTTCTGAACTCGACCAAATCCAAGAGGGTAAATGATTCCATGTGAGTGTTTCTTCACTGATATTTGCATTTCATTTCTGATTATTAAAATTGCTTTTCAGGGGTCTGACAATTTGGTTTGTTTTACTTGATTATTTGGGTTTTCTATACCAGGCCCAGTTTCAACCTCCTGGATGAAGAGTCTGAAGAAGGTAGAGCTTAATTGATAGAAATGATGATGCTAAGTATTTTACTTTCTTTTTTCAATCCTTTTCCCCTACTCGCCAACAAATTTTACCTAAAATCTTTGTAGACGAGGCTGCTGCCAATGTTCACGAAGATGAGATTGCTGCCAAGGCTGAAGACGGTGAATGCAAAATCATTACACAACAAACAGTATTTGACCACATACGTGAGAAAGCGAAGAACTTCCCTGTCTTGGCGGCATCAAATGTTGTGTGCTCTCCATCCTCAGAGCCCTTAGTTTTGACAAGAAAACGTGCTCGTGAGAAGCAGCTTGAACCCTATAATGAAGTTCAGGTTTTGGAAGAGTTGGAATGGAATAAAATTCCAAGATGGGCGGTGGTGAATCCATCTTCAGAATTTAAAGAGACGGAACAAAATCAACATAGCCTTATGGATGAGAGAGGTGACAAGACACAAACACACTCGCAATCACTTTTTTGGTTCTTATGTATGTTATGTGGAGTTTTTAATCATTATGCTTTTTGTTTTTCTCTACTGAAGCTGGGCTTCCTCTTGAACCTGGAGATGGCGCATTCAAAACTTCAAGAGAAGAAACAATATTTGAGCACATACAAACAAAAGCCAAGAATTTTCCGGTGATCAACAAATCGAAGGTGGTGGTGTCCGGGTCCTTAACCAAAACAAAAGAACAACCCTCTAAGAATCATCCTGTGTTGAGCATGGATCCTTCTGGCGTGCAAAAAGGAACAAACTCAAATGAAGTATTGAGAAACACTGCACTCATCTCAGATTTGGAAACCAAAGAGGTGGAAAAAGATGAATGCGGGATATCGAATGCTTCTCCTAGAGGTTTAGGCAACGCTGCTCATCTATCATCTCGTAAAATGCTATCGTTTGATATCTCCATGTTGAAGAATACCAGGCCATCAGCAGATCCAGGCAGCTCCATGGAGAGCAGAAGAAGGAAACAGCAGCCGTCTCCAATTGTACCACAAAGACAGTGCTGCACATTGACAACAGTTGCCAAAACCAGGGAAGTAGAAACATTTCTTGGATTTCAGAGTGTCTTTTCTTTTCTCTGATGTTTCTTCCGATACACAAAAATGAGACGATAGATATATCAGTATAGAGGAAACTTACTTTTTCAGATTATAACTTCATGCGGGTAGCAACGTATATGACCCACAAATTGAAACTTGGGATCAGTGGGATGGATATATACTTACTGGTTGGCTTCTCAATTACTGTCCAGAAAAGTGCTTTACGAGGTATGAATGATTAATTTTGAATGAAAAGTGAGGTTTAAGGACGTCATAAACCCAGCTGGTTTGCCGCTTTCCTATTTCTAGTTCATTTAAGAAAGAAACGTAGCAGCTTGCCGTGGAATGATTTTCTAGATGTTTTGTTTGTTAATATACTCCAACACAAATAGTACTTGTTCATGAATCATTGGTTTCCCTCTCGCAGTCACTGGTCATAAATATATTCCTTTTTGTTATAGTATTCTTCAATCTTTAATTTTTCGAAAAAAAATTATAGTATACTGACTCTAGTACATGTATTTACTATTTGCCGAGTAGCGTATTTGGAAACTGATCCAAGATTGTCGAAAACTTTTATCTTGGCTGGTCAATTGTTTGAATTTTGGGGGTTTTTTTTAG
>NW_018921247.1:32308-80333 GCF_002207925.1 Prunus avium
ATTCGTGCTGATAACGTGTTATAAAACTAAAGAGATTGAGGAGAGAATTTAGAGAATTCAAATAGTGATAGAAATATTCTTCTGATATTTTCATTGAGTCTTTCTCTGTATCTCTCTCTCTCTCTAATACAAACGAGAATGAAGCCATAGTTTTATATGAAAAGCTTTGGCTAACTATTCGGTAAATAGAAGACTCGTGAAGGTCTCTTGGCTCCCCGTGGATGTGCAGTGTATCTTCAGAATTTTCTTCAATCAATTAAGTAGTGGACCCTATCATTTTGAGCTCCACATTCTTGACTTTACAACAGTAAGAATATTTATAAATTTTTTTGTCAGACGCTATCACAAATGATAATGGTGATCTTATCTTGAGATGCTTTTAAAAAACGACACAAAAAACGACACAAAACGACACACAAAAAACGATACAAAAGTAATTCAAAAAACGACACAAAAAAAAAGACGTGATGTGCTCTGCATTTGGTATTGGTGATGGTAACGTACCGATGATATGTCGCTAGCAGCACGAAACAACGCAGCGACGTGGTTCAACACCTGGCGGGCTAGGACTTGTCGGAATCCCGAATCACGTGCTTGACTTGACGCATGCGCTCGCGAAATTTCGAAAGAGTTAACAACTTTTCTTTATTTGCTTTGCAGGCATGTATATACAATAATAGCTTTGCATGTGTAATATATGTTGGAGAACAATCAGTATGCAACTCTAATAAATGTAAGATAACATAATTTAAATACAACTTAAATGATTTCAATAGAATTATAATATGAATCAAAATGTAAATTAATAACATTATACAGCTAAAATAAAAAGAGGTTTGTAAATGCAACGTCCAGACAAAATGCCGCCCCTACACTTGTGCCTTATAGTTCTTTTGGCGTCTATTTCCAAGATATAACTATCCCTACATTTGTGCCTTATAGTTCTTCAGGTATCTATTTTCGAGATACAATTATCAATAATTCAAAACTCTGGTGAATTGTATTTGTTTTTTCTCTTTCAAATAGTGAGTGATTTTGTGAGTGATTATTTAGTGCCTATTTCTGTAATAGGGTTGGTTATTTAAAGACATCTAGATAACTTTTCATGAGCAGTTACAATTGCTGTAACAAGATAGGTTTAATTTGATTTTCAAATTTTAAAAAAGAACATTTGAATTTAAACATCAAAGCTCAAAAGCTACACTGATTCAAATTTCCGCAAGTTTTGTTTTGAGACCAAATCTGCATAAATGTGAGGGCTCGAATTTTTGCCTATTTTGTCATGAGATGAAAATTACAGAAAAATTCTGTTATTCAATTTGAGCCTAATAGTATTAGTAACCAACTCAAGTCCAATCTGTTTTAAAATTAAAGATGAACTAAATTTTATAAAGTCTTGTGCTTAACTACTAAGGAAAACTTAATTTTCTATTCAAACTTCCGTCACAAATTTAAGCAGCTCATCGATCACTAATCTCTGCATTGATCCAATTGCCACCTGGCATGTCAAGACCTGTCACATTTAATATGTAAAGACTACCCAGATCGTTCGTGGACCCCTTGATCAAGTGTAATCGGGTCCCTGGCAGCCACCTAATTCTTTTAATTTTGGAAATTTATCTGAAATTCAGAATATCCATCTGCAATTTCTCAATTCTGCTGTCCGGATGAGTAAACATGACAAACGATATATAAATATTTGATATTTTCTACTAATAGATAGATATAAGAACTCAACAGGCTTTTCAGGCCCAAAAAAAACAAATAGAAAAACAGAGATGCACAGCTTTTTAGTGCACCATGGCATGTATGTATTGGTCTTTTGCCGCAATCTTCATTGTTAAAGTTAGCAGTCGCAGGATTCACAGAGATGAGTGAGCTGAAAAAGTTGCTAGCTGCCTGCCTGTGTACTTGAAAATGGAAATTGCCAATTGGGTTGGAATTTACTTATTGTGCAAAACTTGTACAGTTCTTGAAATCCGCATATGAGCTAGGCACGCTGGAGGACTCTGTGGAGGTGCAGGACGCTACAACTTTTGTTAATGCATTTGATACGGAGCTGTTTGCGCTATAAGATCTGTTAATTGTGCTGCCGCCTGTGGCATTTAGAAAAGGAGGCTGGTTTGGATTCGGTATTGCTGCCCTTTCTTTATTGGTCAGCATTGCAAGTACTTCAGCCATGGATGGTCTTAAAGCAACTGAAGCCTGCGTGCACAAAAGCCCAATTTGAAGCACTCTTGATGCTTCTTCTGCAGGAAAATCATCTCTCAAGCAAGGATCAACGGCTCTAGCTAGGTCATTCGATATGTAGAGTTTCCAAACCTGAGATCAAAATTAAAGTTTCAACATTACAATTTGGAAAATACAAGTCACACACACTCAGCTAATTGCTATGTCCAAAGTTCAAAACTTACCTTGTGTAAGAGTGAATCCGAGTCATCCCAGTCTTGTCTGAAGGTGCTGTTTCTCTTACCAGACACAATCTCTAGAACTAGCACGCCGAAGCTGTAAACGTCTGCTTTCTCTGTCAATTGCCCTTGAACAAGATACTCAGGAGCCATATAACCTCTGCACCACAATGTGATTTGATTTGCAGCATAATTAGAGATCAAAATGTTCAGAAGTTTGCTAAGTCGTATCAATCAAGTAAAGGACATGATGGAAGAGACTTGCTGAAACTTACAGCGTTCCGGCAATGCCAGTGCTAAGATGAGACTTGTCGGCAGCAAAACACCGAGCAAGGCCGAAGTCTGCAATCTTTGGGCTGAGATTCTCATCCAGAAGAACATTGCCGCTTTTTATGTCCCTGTGGATTATTCTTATTGTGGAGCCTTCGTGAAGATAGGCAAGCCCTTCAGCTGTTCCAACAATAATATTCAACCGCTCATTCCAAGTCAGAATCTGAACCTTGTTCTTATCTGCATATATAAATGGAGGGCATAAGGATCCACTTAATTTGTGAAAGATTTAAAAATCATGCAGAGAGAGGACGATTACCGAAAAGGAAGTGATCGAGGCTCTTGTTAGGCACATACTCATAAACCAGCAAACTCTCAGGGCCTTCAATGCTACAACCTAAAAGCTTGACAAGGTGCTTGTGCTGAATTCCACTGATTAAATTTACTTCATTGAAGAACTCATCTACCCATTGCCTGGTATTGTAGATCAATCTCTTAACCGCTACCGTTTTTCCATTTGGAAGAGTCCCCTTGAACACAGAACCACCTCCTCCTTGCCCAATTTTTCTAGAGGAGTTGAAATAATCTGTGGCCTTTTCAAGTGTTTCATACTTGAACTTCAAGCTAGAGTACTTGTTAATGCTTATTGAAGCCAACCCTACACCACTGCGCTCTGGATAAAGAATGTGAGAGAATATATGTTAAAATATTGTAGAAACAACGACAATTTTTCACAAGTAACCCATAGAAATATATAAATGTATTATGTATATACCTTGTTTAATCTGTACCAATTTTGCATAGCCTGCATAAGCAGCAAAGAGAGACAGGAAAATATTGTAGAAACAACGACAATTTTTCACAAGTAACCCATAGAAATATATAAATGTATTATGTTTATACCTTGTTTAATCTGTACCAATTTTGCATAGCCTGCATAAGCAGCAAATAGAGACAGCAATATGAAGGCAGCTGCTGCCAAAACCACTGCTATGATGATTCCTCTACTTACTGACAACCCTGAAAAAGAAAATATGCAAATCAGATTTTGAGTTATAAAAAATATTTTAAAAAAAGACAGCTTTGGTAATACAATAACACTATCAATTGAACAAAGTCAAACTTTTTATTTTCTGTTTGGTCACCCAGAAAAGCGAAAATAGAGAAACTGAGGTTTGATTTCACAAATTTGAGTTTGTGGAAAAACAACAGAGGTTATGGGATTCCTCTGCAACCAGACAGAGTCCCTCTGAAGCAAGAATATGATCCAACCTATGCTAAAAAATATTAATTTAGTTCTTAAACCCCTGAAAATAAAGACCTTTAAAAAGGGAAAAAAGAAGAAGAAAAAGGGTTATATTATATTACCATGACCATGATCTGCCATATAGAATTTCTCAGT
Organism: Prunus avium; assembly: GCF_002207925.1. The sequence continues at coordinate 36,389 of NW_018921247.1, forward strand.
TGAATACCTCAAATAACACCCAGCATTCAAAGCCCTCCCTTCCTTCTTTGGTGCACATCCCCTCACTGCCTCACCTCCTTTCTCCAAGCAAGCTCTGCACCCATCACGCCCTACAGTTTTCCAACACTGAGCCAGAGCATAAACCGACCCTTTCACTTGTGCCACCCCAAACCCACCATTGTCAACAGCAGCCTTAGTAACATTACGAATCGCAAATCCGACATTCTTCACAAACTCCATTCGATCTTCATTTTCAAGCTCTTGTTTTGATGACGAGCTGCAGATCACGGCGTCACGAGAAGGGTCTGTGGGTTGTTGGTAGAAGCTGTAGTTATCATAACGGAGGTAGCAACCGTCGAGAAAAATGGTAGCGGAAAGGGAGGGGAGGCAGCGAGGGATCTTAGTGCGACAAGCGGCGTAGCAGAGGAGGCAGTCAGTGTGAGAGAGGTCTTGGAAGCATTGGGCTAAGCCGTACATGGGCGGCGTGGAATTAACAAAGTGGGTGCCCCAATGGTGGGTGGTGATAAGCTGGGAAAGGCTTTCCATTTCTTTGACAAAAGCGGGGATGATGCTGGTGTTTGGTGGAGGTTTGAGAGTGCCACAGGAGAGTGCTACTTGGTTGGTTCTTGGATCTGAGAGAGAAACAGAGAGAACCAAGAAGAAGAAGATGACCCATGTTGTGGTTTTGGCATACATGCCTGTCTCCCTCTGGATATGTGGGAATCGCAAAAATGCAGAGCATAAATTGCACTAATAATTTGGGTTTAATTTACAAGTTTGAATTTCTGGGTTGAATTTGAAAGCTAACAAAATGTGATTTTGTTGGCGGAAAAAGCTTAAATTAGTGTGACAAAGTGAGTGAGATGACGTGCTTATCGTCTTCTTTCTTCTTCTTCTTCTTCAATGTTTGGAGTTGGTGGTAGTTGCAGGTATAGTCTATAGAGCCTACAGCTTCCACCCACCCAACCAAGTATGCCAGTTTTGGGTCCTCTCCATCTCCATCTTCATAAAAGAGAAAAAAAAGAGAAGACCAAATTGACGTGTTCATCTGAAAATAAGCTTTCACAGACGCACCGTCTTGGTGGGGCCCCTTGTTGGACTTGCACCTGCATTATTTTACAGGTCGGTCATATTGCTGCCATGTGGAGTCTCCTTGTTTGTGGGATACTTTCTTGAATTCACTTCTTTCTTTTTCTGAGTCCAAACCAAACGGCGACCATCTTTTTGGCTGGTGGATTATTTACATATGAACACAGAACAGCTTTTACGGTTGGGCACACACGAAACTCTACTCTTCAGAAACGTGTATCCAAAAATTAATCATTACTAAATCGTGGAATATGAACAACTAATGTGAGATCCTGTGCTTTTGGGACTACTCTTTTCTTTCTTTCTTACTTCCTTGAGCCGGATACTCGAAATTTTCAATATAATGACACGTTATTCATCATTGTAAATGAATTCTGCAAGACACTTTTTTGTAATGTCAACCTATATATGACATTTTGTTTGAAGGGTTAAGAAGTTTGGGTTTTGAGCACTACTGATTTTCATTTGGCGGCTAAAAAGATAAAAAACAAGAATGATGAGCTATAAATGCAATGTTTAAGGGTTATCCACCTTCTGAAACAAAATTTTACTACATATATGTATGGCATTTAAAGTTTAGTATACAAAAGTCTTCATACCTTTTTAATATGGAATCTTGAGCTTTTTGGAAAAATAGGCCTCAGTGGTTGCGTTGTCTTTCACATTGATAGCGTCTGTTACATGACATCACTTCCTTTTCATGCCTTTCGATTCAAAATCAGTTGAGGATGATGACTTTCAGCCACCCAAAATTTACTCTCTTTTTTTCAGAGGCTTATGCCTTAGAAAAATAGAGGAGCTAAACTCTTGTAGCTAACTAAGTTTGAAAACAAAGACCTGTTGCTTAAGTTTGAAAAACAAAGTTCTTAGCACATAACACATAACAAGTTGGCTAATCGGTATAGACCAGTGAAAAAAGGGCTTTGACTTGTAGACAAGAGGTCTCATCAAGTTTGAATCCTAATGATACCTTAGTTTTGTGTGTGTGAGAAATCCCCCTCCACTTTAGTGATTATCGCTTGTAAAAAAAAAAATTGTAACAAGTTTGATAAAAAAGTTTTGGAAGTTTGGGTTTGAATTTGGACTAGATTGTAAGTAAATTCAGACTGAGTCCAAGAGGAGAGAAGAGATGCATTACATGAGCGAGCTGCAGCAACGTGTGACTTCGAGCTGAAATGAAATCTGAAAAGTCGATACTGTCCTTATTCTTCTTTATAAACTAGCATGGCAGAAACGACATTGTCCACTTTTTATATTCGCGAATTGACCCCGGATCCTTTTGTCTTATCAGCAAGTATTGTTATTTGTTATTTGTCATTTGGTCCTTTTGCAGTTCAGGACCATATTTGGCACTTCAAACGTGTCAGGAGGAGAAATAATACAGACACTATCCAGCTCGTTCGAACTACTGACTCGCTCATTCTCCATGCGAATTCTAACCCTCACCTCAACCAAAATCTCAAACCCTTACCCTAACCCTAATCCTAACCTTCCATTCTAACATGGAGAAGGAGGTCAGTCCTCTGAGTCATCGATGCACTTGATTGCCAATTCGTGTTTCGACCTCGCACCTTCGTCTGTATGGCTTCAATTTCGGCGAAAGAAGGAAGAGTTCGGAGATCCGAAATCTTGGATGCACAGGAATATAAGCGACCTCCTCCCTTCAAGGTCGAGCTCAAGTAAAGCCACCGCATGATGAGAAGCGCAGGCCCCTTCCTTACTTAGCTGCGAGCGAAGATGTTCAGGTGAATTTTTGAATTTCTGGCTCGATAATTGATTATTTTTTCCTTCGTCTGTTCTCCGAGATTCTTGGTGGGACTTACAGTTTTTGTTTGTGTTTATTGCAAGGTTAGCGATGGCGCATTTTCTCAGATGCCATGCTTACGAGAGTTTTGGGGCACGAGACAATAGGTTAGTTGCAGTGTTCATTGTTACTATTTCTTGAATTTTCTCGTTTGTCTAAACTATGTGTGGCCAATTTTCGGTGATGTGCGTTCCCCCTTTATCTTATTTAATGAGAAATGTCCTGTCTGATGCATTGTAAGTAGTGTGGTTTGGTTTCTCATTCCAAAGCAGAGCACACATTGCATTGTACTTTGATTTGAAAGTGCCAAGTTGTTTATTGGATGATATGTGTTTAGCTGCAATCCTAAATCCTTTCGTGTTTACTGTGTAGAGTTAGTAAGAGAAGTATTAGAATTTTTGAAGCAATTATGTGAACTACATCACAGAAGCAATTATGTGAATAGCATCACAAAAGCAATTATGTGAATAGCATCACAAAAGCAACCATGTGAAGCATCTTCTGTGACTCTTATTTCATTTCTATATGTAGGGTATAGAGTTAAATAGTTTTGATAAATACTGACCCTGATAAGTGGGCTTTCAGTAACAGTTATAGCCGCGGGAAGATGATAATGGGCATAATTTTGTCTGCTATCTCTCATTTGTGAAGTAGGACAGTGCTTAAAATGAACGTCCGTCATATAGCATATGGGCATACAGTAATGTGTATTTTCACCTATACCTTTATGTGACAAATTCGCTAACTTGGCATGTCATTCCATGATTGATTTCGATGAGCATCTAGGACTGACCCAGTATATTAATTTGTAGTTGCATCTACTCATGCTGATAATTTCTTTGAGGATGATCTGATGGTTGCTTTATACCTGGTGACAGTTTTCTACCTGGTGACAGTTTTCTACCAGTCTCCCTTAATACACATTATCAGCGGCTCGGAGGAGTCTGAAGAACCTCTGTCAGGTAAACAGTAAAGTTGAGCATCACTCTTTGCTGTTGTTTGTTATATTTATATATATATATATATATAAATATAACTTTGTTTAAATCTTGTGACCGTTTGTGATTTGTACATTTTTGAATTTGTTGATTCTGATCCTAAATTGCTGTTTGGCCGAACCTTATGTAAGCATCTTATTTTATGTGCACTATACTTTCCCAGATTAGTTCAGAAGTTTGGCTTTTTATTCTTTTCCCTTGAACCTGAGTTTGGCCTTTTATAATGAGCAAAGATGGTGTTTGTTTTATCTGTCTTTTGTCACGAATTGGCAAATAGCTACATGCTGGAAATTTGCGGAATTGTAGACAACTAATTCCTGCATATTATTTTTGCTACATGCTGGAAAACTTGCGGAATTGTGGATTACTAATTGCTGCATATTATTTTCAGGTTGGGAAAGAGCAACAGAGACTTGACATTGTTGATATGATATTGTTCCTCAACAATTGAGGGTGATGATATGATATTGTTCCTCAACAATTGAGGATCACCCTGTACCGACCTCAAGTCCTCAAGTTGTGAATGGTGATGGCAAAGATACTGGAGACCACTTACAAGTTCCAACATAATTATAGGGTCTGAATGTTTACCTCTTACTTTTAACGAATAGATAGAAGCTTTCCTATTAATTTTCGTTTTCTGACTAAATCATTTCTACCTTAGCTAGCCTCTTCGAATTATTTTCTGGACTGGAGTAATTTCATCAAGAATTTAAAGAGTTTATTTGGTCTGAACTTTGGCCCGACTGGTGGAATTAGCAGATCCAAACTCCTCATTGTGGAGGGAGGCCTTGTTGAGCTATGCTAGCCCATCAAATTTCGCTCATGCGATTGCAAGAATTCTATAGTGAGGGCCGATCTTGTTGTTGCATCAAATTGGTTAGTTTGATCCAACGGTTAAGAGATAGGACCTTATCTAAGGGCCTTAGATAAGACCCTCACTATAAAATGACTGGATGCTATTATTAAAGGGTCCATTTCGGTTTGGCAGGACAAAATGTTTTCAGACCCAACTGGGCCAGGCCTTCTGCCCTTCCGAATTTATTTAATTTTTGCAAGCACCGGTACTGAGCTACTGACAATGAGCCCCATTTCGATCCTCTTTCTTGGGCTACAGTTTGGATCCCTATACTTTCATCCCTAGTTTATTGTCGATCCAATTTGGTCTTACCGTTTTGTGCCTGAAGTTATGGCCATTCAATTTGAAATTAATTTACCCAACCAATCTCTAGAACACTTCAAGTTTCTTTTGGGCCCCGAATCCTAGCCCATCACTTTTGACCCCACTAATTTCGACATGCGGACCAAATTAATTTGCTCAAACGCCCAATCGTTTTCTTTCTGCGCCTGTTAGGGACGAATTTTGGGCCAGATTTAACATTACTGGGCCGACTTCTGGTTCTGATTTTAGGTTATTGGTCCGACTTCTAGGCTTGTTTGGGCTGACTTTTGGGCCTTTTATACGTTATTGGGCCTACCTATGGGTCTGACTTCACGTACTGGGCCGAATTCAGGGCAAGTTTTGACATTATTGGGCCGTGATCTGGGCCTGATTTCACGTTAGTGGGTCGACTTTGTGGCCTTTTTTGTTGTTGGGCCGACTTCTGGGCCTAATTTGACGATACTGGGCCGTTTATGGGCCTGATTTCACTTTATTGGGCCGACTTTTGGGGCCCTTTTCACTTTATTGGGCCTATCTCTGGGCTTGATTTGACGTTAGTGGGCCTGATTTGACATTATTGGGCCGTCTTAGGAGCCCGATTTAAAGTTATTGGGCCCACTTTCTGGGCCTCTTGTCATATATTGGGCCGACTTTTAGGCCCTTTTACGTTATTATGCCGACTTCTGGGCCTTAATTGACGTTATTGGGTAGACTTTTGGTCCTGTTTCCACAATTATTGGGTCGACTTCTCGGGCTTTTACTTTATTGGGCCGCCTTCTGGGCCTTAATTTGGCCGTTATAGGTGTGCAATTTCTACTTTCTTGCCAAGAGTTTAAGCTCAAATAATAAATCGTCTTCCGATATGTTACATTTGTTTCTCAATGCCAAGAGTTTGCTTGGACTTAGCTTGGGTACTCTTCGGGCTCAAAGATTTGTTTAGGCTTCTTAGCAGCCCAATTACACTTCGTCAGCGGATGCAATCCCTGAATAATGGAATAGCGGGAAAAAAAAAAACCAAGGAATGACAAGCCGGTAAAATATGTACAAGAGAAGTCTATGAAAGAGAAAAAAGAAATAGAGAAAACTGGGGCCATGCTTAGCTAAAACATGACACCAAATTCACGGAAACCAGTTCATGAGCTACCGTTCCTGGCATTTCGAAATATGAACAGTGGTTTCAAGATATTATCTTCCAACCAGCTTGTATGAAACCTGCAGAAGCTTCTAGGTAGTTGTTTGGCTAGACGACCGTCTCTATTCTGCCACTGCAACCAGAATTTCCTCAAGATGATTGCCTTGACAGTCATCTACGTGACAAAAACATTGCTACTCATCATCCACCAGGGACATTACTGGAATCCCCTTGCTAGAAAAACTTACACACACAACTTGTAACTCATCATCGACTTCGAAGTCATTCTTACCATTGGTCTGCACGGCAAAACAAAGGTTAGTAAATATGTCACTTATAAAAAGGGGCATATTTTCCATCGGACCAAAATAAAATAAAAACAACTCTTTTCGTTGAGTTCATGGTCATCTCACGCCATTAAATGTGAGGCAAAATAATGTACCATAACCTAGGCTGATCATTCTAGCTAATTGCATGTACCTGTTTTTCAATCTTCCCTTGGATGATAAACTAAAGATGCATCAGTACGCAATAATAACCGAAATTTTTTACTGCTTCCACACGACAGACTAGTCTTTCCCACAAGAGTGAGCAGTGGAAAATATATCGTGCCAAAGGGAGAGTAAAGGCGATCTTACTCCCACTTATAGACTGAGCGACTGAGATGGATGAGTGACATGAATCAGAACTGTATTGAGCAACAGGCTTAGACAACAAAATGTGGATATTTAGACAAATGAGTGGCAAGGCAACATATGGAAATGCCTGAAAGATGACCATACTAGCAAGAAAAGATTCTTGTAACCAAAACCAAGGTACAGTATGAAGGCTTGAATACAATCCAAGGGAGTGGGTGTTGGGTAACTACTAGGAAGGAATCTAATTATTCACCCAAAGAAAAAGAAAAATACTTCTCTGTCCTATAAAAACAAGATGGCACATACCTCAAACCGATACATTCCTCGAATTCCCCCACCTAGGTCAAGCACCAATCCCCCCGTGCGGATCTGATAAACCTTGGCAGTAACCTTTGTTCCTATCTTCAGAGTTTTTGCAGTTACAGGGCTTCTAACTTCAGTTTTATCTCCTTCCTTCTGTAAGAAAGATTTTGACATCTTATCATTAATAGTTTGAAGGAGACCAGACTTAGCAAGTACTGAACTATCTTGATGGAATGTTTTTGGCTTGTGATCTGTTTCCAAAGCACCAACAGGCCTAGAAGTAGCTTTAGAATTCTGAACCAAACCAGCAGATTTTTCTTCCTCGTCACACTCTGCTGCACTTCGAATTAGAATTGGTGGACTAGAAGTAGAGGCATTAATGCCTCCAGCTTCATATTTGCTCGCTGGCAATTTCTCAGATATAGAGCTCTGATTTTGTTGTCCATTAGACGAAAGGTCTCCAGCAGCTGCCCAAATACTAGGTGCTTCTTTGGTGGATGAAACAGATTCCTCAACCACATTATTTGTCTCAGATCTAGGTCGAGGTAAAGTAGCTTTAAGGGATAATTTAACGTTACCGCGAACATCCTGGCCTATGCATATCAAGGAAAGCTGCTGCCCAATAGATACCACGTCTGAAACCCGAGAAACCTGATTAAAAAAATGCTATAAATGTCACGAAGAAATAGAAAAATCTCACGTCCTGTAATACATATAAAGTTGTTCCATAAACATTTTTATACAGAGAGGGTGTGGGGAGGAATCAGTATTCTAAAACAATGCATTGTTCTACGTACTGGTTCATGCGACAACTCAGAAATGTGCAGAAGGCCTTGCTGACCACCATTAAACTCCACAAATGCACCATATTCCTTGATTGAAGATACTCTTCCTTTATAGATCCCACCAATTTCGATCTCACGCCCAAGTATGAAATCAACCTGAAGGACAGAATAAACCAATAAAGACACCTCAACACAAGATATGAGAGAGAGAGAGAGAGAGAGAGAGAGAGAGAGAGCCCAGAGGCACTCAAAGATGCATTAGGTTTATAAAGCTTTGAATGGAATTCAACGCCATAGAAAAACAACAATTTAATCAACTCAAGAAATATAATAGCTGATTGAGTGGCAAAATACCTTTTCCAGTACTTTTTCCATTACAGATTGATTCTTAGCAACTATGGTGAGTGTTCCATCACTTACAGAGATCCGTGCACCTGAGATCAACAGAACTAACTATCAGAGATAAAGCCTGAAATATATATTTCTCAATAAACAAAATTTTGTTTAAATGGAGAGAAATAAAGAGTGGGTCAAGCAACTTCCTGAAAGAAATAAGCAGCAATTGTCGAGTTAATCAATATACATAAAGTTTATATCATGGACACTCTGATGGCATAAAAAACTTGCGCATAACATAATAATCAACCAGAAGGAATTTTTTTAAAACAAATCCCATCAAGAACATGCACATAACATAAATACATGAAGATGAAAACAAAATAAACGAAAACCAAATTCCATGAGATGGTTGAGGTAAGTACTACAGCTGTAGACTGTCTTCCCTATGTGTTTTAGGAGTGAAAACATTATATAATGTGCCCAAACTACAGGGCTGACAAAACCAAATGACTCTGAATATAGATAACAAAAGTAAAATCCAAAGGCCAGATAATATTATCAACAGAAAGGGCTCAATAATTTGTAAGAAAGAAGTGCAAAACATTCTTGTTTCTTTATGGATTAAAAATAAAGAGAGAGAAAAGAATCACACCCGTTTCATCTTCAATTTTTCTTTTTAGAGCACCAAGGGGGCCAAGCAAGCGACGAAGTGCATCATTACTGTACTTCAAGGTAGCTGCACCAGCAATCTTAAATCTTGAAGCTCAATACACACACACACACACACACACAGAGACATATATATATAACTGGTTAAAAACAAAAGACAAAAGAACTAAGTTGAAAACTCAACCTAATCGAGGAGAATTTCTATCATCTTGAGTGCGTGGCACGCTGATCTCTCTCTCCATGTGGTCAAGTATTTGAATGCGACCTTTACGTGCAGGCTCTAAGCTTTCACAAATAATATCTAAAGGAATTCCAGCAGGTTTTATATCCAACTGAATTGCTGTAATTCCTCTTTGCGTGCCAGCAATTTTGAAGTCCATGTCCCCCAAATGATCTTCCAGACCCTCAAAAAATTAAATAAACTTCTAAGTTGACTAATAATATAAATAAAACATAGATATATTGGTATAATTCGTAAAATCTGGAATCAGAAACCCACAAGTAGTAGTTATAAAGCTTTGGCTATAAATTCTAAAATATTCAATTTAAAACACAATGGAGAAATAAACCAAAATAAAAATAAAAATGAGACATGCATAACTGAGAAAGAAAATGAAAAAGTGAAAGTCTGCATATGGCATTTAAAGGCAAATTCAGTTTGAGAAATAACGGAAATCATTGACTATTTTCATAAGGCCACCATGCAAGAGGTAAAACTCAACATAAAGCCAAGTAAAAATCTCACCAGAATATCAGTCAATATACGGTAATCCTTTATTGAGCCAGTTGATTGATCAACTTCACTAACAAGACCTACTGAGACACCAGCTACATGTTCGCGCAGTGGAATGCCAGCATCCATCAAAGCCATACTGCCTACAGAAACCAAATAAAATAACTATAATTAAATCACAGAAAGATTGGCAATAGCTACTACTGCAGTAAACTGAAAAGAATACCTCCACAGACAGTTGCCATTGATGTCGAACCATCAGACGCCATTACTTCAGAATTGATACGGACAGTATAAGGAAAATCATCTTCAGGAGGTAATACAGCAAGGAGAGCTTTCTCCGCCAGAGTTCCTATTCATTCAAAACCAACTACAAATTTTTATAATTATTAACTTGTTTAACAATTATCATTTCTATTTCTACTCTAGAAGGTAAAACTTCTATGTCATTAAGAAAGTTGTGCATTTACACATAAACATCTAGGAATTCACTTATCTATATCCTAAACCACTTATCTAGGTCCTAAAACGTCTGATGCTAGATTGAAAACGACAATTAATAAATCCATTTATGTAAAACTATCACAGGCATTTCACTTCAGTTTAAAGTGAGCCTAGATCCCACTGTTGCTTTGGTAAATGGAAATAAATCAACAGGGAAAACAATATACATATTTAGACAGTTGCTAAATCAAGTGTGACGTGGGCACAGGTTATTGCAACCATCAGACTCCAAAAAAGGATGCAGTAGCATCCCTTTCAGATGCATGTGGCAGTGTTTCCTTCTTGGGCTTCATGACCCCATACAAACCATATACCATTATGTATGAAGTATGTACAATCATATTATAGCAATTGCATTCTTACTTGGGCTTTAGAAAACACAAACTAGGTATAAGTCCAGCCGCATAAATTCAATAAGATATTAAAGCTAAAAAAAAGTAAACTCAAGCAACCACTAGGCCCAAAGCTTAGAGCAGACCCACAAGGCAAAGTGAAAAATTAAAATCACATTGCTCCATTTAGCGAGTAGGCAATGATTACCGTGACCAACTTCACGCCTGTTCAAGCCACCTCGTTTACCGACTTCATTTATACAGAATGGCGGGAAGCTGTAGTGAAGCATGAAGCGTTTTTTTGGGGGACCAACAATAGACTCCAAGCGTTGAGCATCACCAGGTGCCCCAAGTGTTACGGTACAAAGAACCTGTGTGTAACACCAAATATGTACCGAGAGTTGGAACAAAGTTTTAAACACTTCAAAATCCAGTATTTTAAATGCATACTGACCTGTGTGTCTCCACGATTAAAAAGCGATGATCCATGCAGCATAGGCAAATTACCAGCTTCGCAATACAAAGGCCTAACTTCATCAAGACGCCTCCCATCAAGTCTGAATCCTTCTGCAATAATTCTTCTACGGACAACCTAATATTTTTTAAATTAAACATAATGAAAGATGTGAGAACTAAAAGAGAAAATGTGCCTATTCCTCTGTGTGTGTGTGTGTGTGTGTGTCGCAGAAGAATACAACTAAGAAAATAAAGAGAGTCAGCCGGCAGCTCCTAATAGAAAACCTAACTACCTAATTCAGATAAATGCCTATCCCAAAATCAAATTTCCAATGCCATATTCCATTTATCATATAATAGGTCGTAACTTGTTAAGTATAATGGAAAATGTAGAGGTTCTTGAAGATAAAGATACGACGAAGGTGAAGGATGCTCACAGACGTACAATATGAAAGTAATCAAGACAAGGAAAAAGATACTGAATTCTGTTTAGCTTCATTTTGGCATGGCTTACCTTTTTCCTCACTGTGTCTACTGCCTTCGGTAAAAGTCTCAAGCTTTCTTCATCACACTCTTCTTCAAGTACTTTTTTCACATCTTGCGTGATATTCTCTAGGGCCTCTCCGCGTTCAAACTGGAAGTCAAAGTATTCCACAATTTGAAACCCAAAAGAAGACACAATACAGAATTACCATGCATGAAGAGAAGGAATTCAAAAAGAAACAGACGATGTACACATATAGATGACATGCACCTTGCCATATGTAGGATCAGTGAAAACAGCTTCTATAGGAGCTTCTGCCAATTTACCAACTTTCTCCAATGTTCTATCTGGCATCATTGACAATTTATATTCCTTCTTGTGCTTACCAGCTTTAGCAGCCAGTTTGATTTGAGGTTCAATATACTTAACTGCCTGAAATCACAGTCCAGTTTCTTAGTAGAATTCCATAAATAAAGAGACTTCACAAAATCGTTGCAGGTTTCATGACTTACCTCAGGATGAGCCAATCTTAACCCAGCTTCTAGATCTTTTTCTGAGATCTCACGAGCCTGCACATCAATCATTAAGGTTTTGTCCCTCGTACAGGCATACACTAAGTTGAGATCACTTAAGCTAAGCTGCATTTATACACAATAAGGACCAATCAGATGAAGTGAGTTTGTGTGAAAAAAGTATTTAGAGCCATAAAAACGATATCACAAGAAAATATGTGGATATTTGCGGTTGAAAGACAGATAAGAATCGCTAGTAAGCATTACCTCATCCATAGTTGGGTTAACAATAAACTGCCCAGAAATCCTGCCTATACGAATCACTCCAATGGGGCCAGCCCAAGGAATATCTGATAACATAAGTGCAGCAGATGTAGCATTAGCTGCCAGTACATCTGGATCTTGTTTTCCATCAGAGGAAAGAACACTCGCTGTTACCTATATATGAACATCAGGAAATGCATATTCAGAGACCAGAGACCATTATTGCCGCAAAAGAGTACCAATCATAAATATAAAAAACAACCTAAACCTAAACCGTAACACCATACCTGAACCTCATGGTAAAACCCAGCAGGAAATAGGGGACGTATTGGTCGATCAATGATACGACCACACAATAGTTCACGCTCTTTTGGCGCCCCCTCCCTTCGCATGAATGTGTTCGGAATAACACCTTGGGCGAATTGCTTCTCTTGATAATCAACCTTACAGTATGCAATACGCCAAAATGCAATATGAACCACAAGGTGATTAATAAAAAAGCATGCAAAAAGAACATGACCGCATGAAAGAGACCGTATTGAAACAGAGGCCCTTCCTAGAATCATAATCGCCATATTATCAAATAGAAGTTTTACCCATTAACTGATACTACGATCAGTGTAACTTCAAACAATTGAAGAATTTATGCATTCGACATAAAGAAATTAATACGAAAATGTAAGTTGAATTAGAGACATACAGTTAGGGGCAAAAAATCACGAACGGCGTCGCCTTTGGCAGCGGCCACGGTGGATAAGACTTTGGTCTCTTCCATGCCTAAAACGACGGCCCCGTTAGCGAAGCGAGCGATCTTTCCGGATTCAAGTGTAATTAAGCGATCTCCGATTTCAAATTCTTCTTTGAAAGTCTCGAGTACCTTGGTGCCGGCGACGGGGGATTCAGGATCGAGTTGCCGCTGCGACTGAGACGAGAAGCCCATGCGGCCGCTGCAAATTGTTCGGAACCCTAGGGCTCGCCATGTGAGAAAGTGAGGGAGATTGTTGAGCAGTGGATTGGCTCGGTTAGCCATGGACGCCATGGCGGTTGTGGAAATGAGAAAGAGAGAGAGTGAGAGAGAGCTGTCGAGGGTTTAGGGTTTAAGAGTTTTAGCGCGGGATCGAAAACTGATAAGTGAGGGAGTGGAAAGTGGAAAGTTTTTTTTTTGATGAAAGAAAGTGGAAAGTTTTACCCCCAAAAAAGGAGGAGAAAAATAGCCTGTTTATTAACGGATTGGACTGTTGAAATGAAAATGATCTTTCAAAAAAGGGCCTGAATTTGATGAGAAGGCCCAAAACTAAGATGAATCTAAGACAATTGTTCTGGGCCCGCTTGTTTTGGTAACATATATAGCTATAAAACCCTAATTTAAGGGTATTATTTTCGACGTGGTAGCTTCGTCTTTAAAAAATAAAATTTAAAACAACGTCATACTAAAAAGTCTTAATAAAATATTACATAACTAACATGTTTCATTTATCACTTTTTATACGAGTCATATTATGAGGAGGAATTCGAAGGCATGATATTAGGTGAATAAGTAACTGCTCTTAACTACATCCTCTTGCAATAGCCGGTCAAATAGTGTGTTTATATTTCATAATCTTTTATGTTTGGGTCGAGGATGAAATTCTCTGAAATACCTATACGTAATGTATCTGCTTATGTATGTATGCTTAGTGAATAAAGCTTCTATTCCAACCCAAAAGAAGAAACAAACAAACAAATATTGCATAACCAATGTGTGTTTCATTGTAATTAAAAATAATAATAAAACATAAATTGTGCTTATTCGGAAAATAGAAAGATATAAAAATTTGAAAAACAAAAAACTACAAATGCAGCATGCCCACGTGGTGAAGAAGAGTAAACAAAAGCTACCGGACAAGGTGAGAAGCTATATATCTGGAGTTAGAATCACATCTGACAATAAGGAGAAAACGAATCTAGGCCACAAGAAGCTCCTGGTAGACTGAGCCGTGAAAATCCAAGAAAAATAAAAAAGCAAAAGCCCATTTTGTTGCTGAATTCACTTGTTCCATTTTTGTTGTTGAGTCTTTTTCTATGATAACTGGGTTTCTCTGGTTTGCTGGGTTTTTGCAAACTCACGAGCCCAAGAGAATGTCTGTCTTTGTTTGTATTATTACAATTTTGTGGGGTAGTGTCACTGTCCCTCTCCGCTGGCGGCTACAGAGAGATAGTAAATATATATATCCACAGTTGGGAAAAGGATATCTCCTTTGCTGCTGCTGCTTTCACCTCACACACATTTTTAAATGCAGCAAAAGAGAGGTTGGATTTGTTGTTTTGCCAGTGAACAGTCAGACCAACCAAAGGACCTTTTTCTTGGCATCTTCTTGTTTAATTTTATGTCCTTTTCTCTGATTTCTAAAGGTTTCTCTAATCAAATTTCCATCTCAATCAAAGGGTTGTTTGTGACAACTCACTCTTCCTTTTTCTTTTATTTTTGCAGCATTTTTTTTTTCCAACTTTTCAGTTTTGCCACAGAGCCAGTGGTGGGGCTTTGATCTTTATGCAACAACACAAAAAGATTGATTACTTACTAGAAACATTTCTTTTGTTCATGTAAATGCAATGCTTCCATTCATTTATTGTTCCCTTTGGTCCTTTCTCTGCCAAGAATGAAGGCCAGAATCCAAGAACAGGTCCAAAAAGGAAAGGAAAATAAAATAAAATAAAATAAAATAAAATAAATTCTCATAGCATCTATGTATGTCATATTTCTCAATCAAATTAGAAATGAACTGTAATTATTAAAAGAACAGAACTTGGAAGTAAAATAAATATAAACAGAGAGAGTACAATTGGAATGGAACAAAACAAGTTATTGCTAGAAAGTTAGACATATATAAGAATGATCATAGCTGCAGAAGCTGAAGGAGCTTTCACGCATGAAAACTGAGCAAGCATGCTGCTGTTCAAGTCAAGGCCCAGCTGGGACCTTGAGTGAGCTCACCTTCACCTGTTGTGAAGTGGGTTTGCACCATTTGGTGTGATTCTCTTCTGTTCTTCATCAGCAGCTGGGAGTGGTCTGAAGAAGCCATGGTTGCTAAATCTTCTGTGCTTCAACTTTAAGTTTCTGCCATTCCCAGAGCTATTCTGATTGCTGCTTCTGTAGTTGAAGTTCCATATCTTGAAGAAAACACTCCCTGATGATGAGCTTGGCCTTGAAGAATATTGCTTCAACTTGGATTTGGTTCTAACATGTACCATTAACACCCCTTCCAATAATAGCACAAACACGATCAAAATTGCAATTTTTGATTTGTTGTACCTCATATTTTTCGCTTAAGCTACACTCTAGTTTTGTGCTGCTGCTTCACACGAATGGTGAATGCAAATTATGGATTACACCACACTTCATAAATATCTCTCCCTCTCTCCCTCTCTCTCTCTCTCTCTCTCTCTCTCTCTCTCTCTCTCTCTCTCTCTGGCGTACTTATAGGTGGGTGGAAGGATTATCAAATCAACTGAGACAGATACAGTTGGTGGGACTGTAAAGAGACATGTCACTAGACTGCCTTCTTTTATTCAGAAAAAGGGAAGAAAATATTCCAAATATATATATGATTTTGAAAACCGAGCTATTATTGAAAAATTACACTTCAATTTGAAAGAATGCAAAATCAATAGTTTCACGTTCCCAAAATACAATACCAACTTATATATATATGTGAAATTTCAAAATCTCATATATAGTTTCAACATTTCTTAAAGACGAGAGAAACCTAAAAAATATATTGTTTATACTTAATAATCGATTTTTTATTTATTTATAGAATTAGCCCAAATTTAAAGATTGTATCTTGCAAATCATGCATGTAAATGCGAGTTAGGCCAATTAGCGAGAAGGTTACATCTTGCAAATTATACATGCAGACGCGGGTTAGGCCAATTAGCGTCAGTAGTGGGCATTATGGCTTTACACCCCGAGTTCAAAAATTTATTTATAAATTAGGATAATTTAGAATATCACATTGTTATAGTAAAAATAAAAAAATTGCAAGTCAGGCACCGGGATGGTCTTTGCGGGTCTAGTGATTGTCGAGCCCAAGGCTTATTGATGGGCCTTTTAGACCTGGGACCACGACGCCAGCCCGCCAGCCCGTCAGGCAGATACTGACGTTCACACCGAATCATCGTCTCAATATTCTCGTCCGTCCGATGTAATTACTCAAAGACTCAACACCCCTCCCTGCCGATCAAATGAAAACGGTAAAAAAAAAAAGTAGAGCACTAGTGCTGAGCTCATTTCTATAGAGACAAACACAGCCTAAGATCAAATTCTGGAGTTCGAGCAAAGCATCTAGCAGTCGCAACTCGTAACGCAAACTCATATAAATATATATTGAATGCTAAGAGCGAGACTGCAATTGAGCGCCATGTCGCGCGCTGCGATGATATCGTCGTCAGCTTCGTCCTCTGTAGCCATGAGAAACCCTAGCTTGTCCTTCTCTTCGTCCCCGAGACTCTTCAATGGAGTGGCTGTCGGGAACCGTGTTTCGTTCTCCGTTCGCTTTAGTCACACTTCGTTGCGATGCTACGCTTCGCCCCCCGGCTTCGATAAAATTCGGATTCAGAATCCTATTGTTGAAATGGACGGTCAGTTCCCTAAATGCTACAACCATAGTGCTTTATTATTTAGCGATGCTCTGCTTGGTTTATGAGAAAGCACAGGAAAAATACGAATGTTGGTTTCGATTTATGCGAAAACTTATATCAATGCGAAGTAGTTGAATGAAGTTAAGTTGAGTCGTCAGGATGATAAGATTTCAGATAATGATTTTTTTTTCAATCTTTTTAATAACTCTGTTTTCACAGCTACCAAACGGAGCATAATTTGTCGGATGATGCAGTTTCGTTTTCTGTGAACTTAATTGTTGCTGTGCTTATCTACCGTATTGATTATTGTATTATTTGTCCAATTAGGTGATGAAATGACGAGGATCATATGGAAAACGATTAAAGATAAAGTCTGAAGATTCATTTCAATGTGAATTTCACTTTACTAATGCTTTATTGTGGAATTTGATTTAATTTAATGGGGTTTTTTCCGTCATATGCGATTGCAGCTTATCTTTCCCTATCTGGATTTGGATATAAAGTATTATGATTTAGGGATTTTGAACCGTGATGCTACTGATGACCGAGTTACAGTGGAGAGTGCCGAAGCCGCTCTTAAGTAAGTAGTTTGATTCACTTTAATTTTAATTTTCCGAATTCAAGGGATTAATGAATGATTAGCAATTTGCTTCTCGTCTTTGTTTTATTTAAACGTTTTTGCTCTTCAGGTACAATGTTGCCGTGAAATGTGCTACAATAACTCCTGGTTAGTTGTCTTTTTTTTTCCTTAATTCTGTGTTTGTCTATATTACCGTGATGAACTTGAACCCTTTCCAAGGGACATTGTGGCTGTGTTCAAAACTTCAATATGCTCAAACCCTTTCCAAAAGATATGCAAACAGATGATCTCTCTGTTCTGCCAGGACATTTTAACTGTTATCTTATGGAAATAGTAGTTCTGTTTCATCTAATTTCAGGTTCTCATACTTCGCAGATGAGACCAGAGTGAAGGAGTTTGGGCTGAAATCAATGTGGAGGAGTCCCAATGGCACAATTAGAAACATTCTAAACGGTTTGTATCTAATAAATTTTTCTCCTTTGAATTCAAACCAGAATTCTAATGCTCTTAGTTTTGTTACTTACTCATTCATTTCAATAATAGTTTTACAAATAATTTAGTTGGCATACCTCACTGTTGGAAAGTTGGTCTTTCTTTTGGGTTTAAACATCAAGTATCATAGTTAATATGTGACCAAGAGTTCTTGCAGTGGAGTTCTTGGAGTGGTTTCTGATAGTAGCTACTGTAAATGCAAGTTTACAGTAGTCTCTTTGCAACAGCTCATTAAGCTTTGTTGTGCACAGATTTTGTGAAGAAGCAGTTTTCTTATTCAAGTGTCCCAGATTCATTCCAGTTGCTTGATACTTGTTTTATCTTGTTCATTTTTCTTTTAAATATGGTTAACCATTAAAATGACCTGTCTATGTACATAGCCTAGTTTGACTTTCTTATGAGGCTTCTCTTTCCCTAATATTTTTCAAACAATTTATAATAAAATATAAATTTTTATGCTTGATCTTGTAGGTACTGTTTTCCGTGAACCTATCCTATGCAGAAACATCCCTAGAATAGTTCCTGGTAATAGTTTGGACTCTTTTATAATCCTCAAAGTTAGTAATATATTGTTGGAACTGCTCAATACTTGTCGAATTCTCAGGTTGGAAAAAACCCATATGTATTGGTAGGCATGCCTTTGGTGATCAATATCGAGCCACTGATACAGTTATTAAAGGGCCGGGAAAGCTTAAAATGGTTTTTGGTAAGTTGATTTCATGGTCATATGATTGAGCTGGTGTAGTAATTTCCTATTAAACATGGGTTTTGACATCTATCTGTCTCTGTTGCTCAGTCCCAGAAGGAGGGGATGCCCCTGTGGAACTTGATGTTTATGATTTCAAAGGGCCTGGTGTGGCCCTTTCTATGTATAACGTTGATGAGGTTTGCCTTACCACATTTTGGACACACCATACCTTTGTGGGCAACTGTGTTGATCAACTCTGCTAACGAACTCTTGTATAATCTGTTAGTCTATTCGAGCTTTTGCTGACTCGTCAATGTCGTTCGCATTTTCCAAGAAGTGGCCACTATACTTGAGCACCAAAAACACAATTCTTAAGAAATATGATGGCAGGTAAATTTACTTTTGTTGGAATAATTCAATTTTCAATTCTTCTTTCTTTTTTTCTTTAAGTACGTTGTCCTGTAGTTTAGGCTTGATTCTATTTAGTCCTTGTAGTTACTTTCAGTGAATTTATCCTTATAGTTTGCTAACATTTTCAACGAGGCCTGAAAAATTATAGCTATATCAGTGGTAGACAGAAATTATCAAAACATGATGAATTTGCCCTTCATCATGGCTTGTTTCTACATTGCTATCACATTGCTCTTTCTGCCTTGACAAATCTAAAGCAAACGTTCATGTTTTCTGTCAACCACTGTGACTGAAATGAAAATTTGGACCACAATTAAAGCGTTAGAAAATTATAAGGTAAATATGTTGAACTTAAACTAATGGGACTAAAGTGGAACCAGACTTAAACTATATGGACCAAAAGTATAATTTAGCCTAATTTTTTTAAAGAAAAAATATACGAAATGTTGAGTTCTAGGACTGCCACAGGTTTAAGGACATATTTGAGGAGGTTTATGACGAGAAGTGGAAGCAGAAGTTTGAAGAAAACTCTATATGGTATGTATTGTCTATGGTAAATATGGAATCATGCATTGTTGCATGGCATATATTGAAATAATTAATTGAAGATTTTATTGGCATTTAGGTATGAACATCGGCTAATAGATGATATGGTGGCTTATGCACTCAAAAGTGAGGGTGGTTATGTTTGGGCTTGCAAAAATTATGATGGAGATGTCCAGAGTGATTTGCTTGCTCAAGGTGCTGTTGAACTCTCTCTCTCTCTCCCTCTCTCTCTCTCTCTCGCTCTCGCTCTCTCTCTCTCGATCTAGAGTTCAATAATTTGTTCTGTTTTTTGTTTTGTTTTGCAGGATTTGGCTCTTTGGGCCTCATGGCTTCTGTGTTGGTATGCATCAAACAATAACTTTCATCATTTCTATGCCACAAACTCTAACCACAGTCTGTGCAGTTCTCCTCAGATGGGAAGACAATAGAAGCTGAAGCAGCTCATGGGACAGTAACTCGTCATTTTCGGTTACATCAAAATGGACAAGAAACCAGTACAAACAGCATTGCTTCAATATTTGCATGGACACGAGGCTTAGAGCACAGGTACTGTGTTAATGAAGTGTGACAACGGGCTTTATAGTGGCAATCTGCGTTGTGTAACAGTAACCATTCAAGATTGAACTATTAGATAAATCATTTTGGCTTGCATTTTTTCTTTTTGCATCAGATTAACTGAAAAATCTTTACTGTTTCCAGGGCCAAATTAGATAAAAATGATAGGTTGCTGGATTTTGTTCGAAAGTTGGAGGCTGCATGCATTGGGACAGTGGAGGCAGGAAAAATGACCAAGGATCTTGCCATTTTGACCCATGGTTCCAAGTAAGTAGATTCTTGGCTCTGTTTAACGAGGTAGTTGGGGTGTGCACAGTCCCAAGCAACGGCATAAATTGGCTTTTCTTCCTTGAATTCGCTGTTTGGGACCATCCGCATTATCTTTCAAAATGGTCAATTTAATTTTCGTTCGTCTGTGTGCATCTGATGGAGGTGACTAACTTAGCCAGAGGGGATGGTTCTTGGGGGTACTAAACTAAGAAGCTTATGTTTCATGCAGGGTATCGAGGGAGTTCTATTTGAACACCGAAGAATTTATTGACGCTGTTGCAAATAATGTTGAGCAAAAGCTTCTGGAACCTGCTGTGGTTTAACTATATCGATGCTAATCTATAAGATGGTCATGTTGGAAAAGTTTTTCAGTGGGAATTTGTGTATCTGTTTTTATTTTAAAAAATTAGCGATTCAGTTAGAGATCGGGGGTTTTTCCCTGGAGGTAAAAACTAGAATTATAAATCCTTCTATAAATGTAGCCATTGTCAAGGCCAATAAGCACATTTACTTTTTCACCACCAATTTTCATTCGTTCAATCTTGTGTTTATATATTTCAATTAAACTCAAGATTTCTTCGTTCAGACGATGTTTGTGAATTTGCTATTAATGTCGTCATGATCACCATTTGCACATAATCTTCTATTGAAAATTCAATAAAACTTTGGGGAAATGCTAGCACCTTCTCTCTAATCTTCTCTTTTGAACAGCTACTGGTAGAGATAAAGACATTTGGATTTTTAATTACGGAACTTCGTCGACATGGTAATGCCATTGACGAACGTTATGACGTCGTAGAGTGATATAAGGTGAGACTTGGTGATCTTGGACGCCAACCAACGTCAGGCGTTACGAACGAGGTTTGTATATGTCGACCACAAATCATTGGTGGTTAAAGAAGAGAAGAAAAGAAAAAGCCCATTAAGGCCCACAAGAAGAAGCAAATGTAAAATCAAAGACTGCATTCGTGGAAGGTCGGTTGTCTATCATCTACAGACTGCGGCCCACTACATATACCGCTCTGACGCTCTGCATCTTCCGAAACGCTCTCTAATCTTAAGAAGAAGATTGCGAGGATTTTGGAATTTAGGGTTGCAAAAAGAGAGAGAGAGCTATGGCATTGACAAAGGCGAAGGAGATCGTGTCGTCCAATTCTGTCGTCGTGTTCAGGTTCTTTTTATCGAACTTTGATAAATTGTTATGCGTGTGTTTATTGTTTTAAGAAGGCGAATTAAGAAAGGCTATGGATGTGTAATTAATTTGCAATTGCAGCAAGACGTATTGCCCCTACTGCGTGAGCGTGAAGCAGCTCTTGACTCAATTGGGAGCTAACTTCAAGGCCATTGAGCTGGACACTGAGAGTCAGTTTCAATTTCTCCTTTCAATCTTTTTTTTTTTAAAATTTAATTTTTTAAATATATATGTATGTATATAATTCTACATCTTATCTAGCCCTCCTTGTTTGGTTGTTTGGAATTGAGTATATAAACATGTCCCAAGCAAAAGCTAGAATTTTTTGTATCATTGTTTATTTGATCATGGGTTCTTTTTGTGTGTGTTGCTAATTACATTTAAATATTGAAAACAAAACTCAAAGAGAAAAAACCACCCACTTTTGATGCTTGGATTGGATTGGACATGGTAAAACTTGAAATTTGGTGATTAGGTCAAGTAGTTAGGAATTAGTTTTGATGTTATGAAGTGTTTAGGACTTGTTTCAAGTATGTGCTTTATTTGAGTTTTTTATTATTTATAAATGGTGGTTTTGTTTGGGCATTCGAAGGTGATGGAGCTCAGATACAATCAGCACTGGGTGAGTGGTCTGGCCAGCGGACTGTGCCCAATGTGTTCATTGGTGGAAACCACATTGGTGGATGTGACAGTAAGATTTTAAAATCCCTTGACCATGGCTATTAATTTATTAGGTTTAATTGTGTGTCTTCCTTCCACATTATTATAAGTCTTTTTATCTCATTGGTTAATGTATATTTGATGATGTTGTTCTGCAGCAACAACGGCCTTGCACAAGGAAGGAAAACTGGTGCCTCTGTTATCTCAAGCTGGAGCTGTTGCCAAAACTTCTGCTTAAAGCAGGAGTTGGCTAATTGGATGAATGATTAGTAAAGTAGAATAATTTCAGTTATGTGCTTCTGTTTGATCTGTTACACCTTTTTCAGATCAAAACGCACATTCAACTTGAAAGTGCTTGGTAATTTGATGTTTCGATTTGGATATATGCGCGTCTTTGAATTTTCTTGATTGTGAATATATAATCCCAGGATATATTCGTTGGTTTAGATTCATTATCCTGATATTATGGTGATGTTTAGATTGAATTTAAAGATGGTGTATAATAAGTGCAGACGTGGGCAAGGGCAGCAAGCCCACCTCCTTGCACTCATTACTCAAAGCTCGAAACCCCCTTACTGTAAATTAGATTAATATAAAGTAATTTAAAAGAAAAATAGAAAGAAATCGAATTAAGTACGTGGTTCTTTGGTTCATCTCTCTTAGCTAGCACTGGTAAGACTGGGGAAACCATTTTGACAAGAGGTGATGTTTTAATCCCACAATTAGGGCAAATATAGCGTAGCATGGGATATGAGTCAATGCCATCAGTAAGTACCTGCAATTCAGTATCACAAAATGAAATGCATTAATACACTACTAAACATGCAATTAAGTCCTAATGTAATGGGGAATAATGTCGGAATGGGTAGAGAGATAGATAACAAACATACCACAGCGGGGCATATGGTGATGATAAGTCAAGAAATGGATATGGCCACCTGCAACAAAGTGAGCAATGACTTTCTATTTTATTTTTAAAAAATAATGAAATTAGCATGTTCATAGATATTGATGTAGGAGAGAAACTCGTATATCACGGGGATAACATTGTTTTGCTATTCCCAACCAATCACATGATGAAGCATAATTGGACATGAATAGCAATACTATCCATGTGCCCGTGACATGCAAGTTCTTCTCATGCATGTACAAAAGGATAACCAAAATTACCATACTGATACAAAAGCATGAATGGTCCACTGGAAAATGACGAAAGCATCTGTCCATAAAATAAATAAAGATATCCGAACAAAGGGGAGTCGCTGCAAAAGTTGAAAAAGTTAAGCATGAAAGAAGCTAGACATATGTTGTATGAGTTTAAAGTGAGGGAGAGAAAAAAATGTGAACATACCAAGCAATTCAACATTGCGTCGCCAAGGAGTAAAACAGCATTGATTGTGTGCATGTTCACGGTCATCTGACATAAAAGGGAACATAAACAAGAAGTATAAACCTTAAGCTAGATAGGAAAATAAGACATACTTATCAACGGTTCAGATGAATCAACTATATTTGATCTAAACAATGTCTATGTTCTTACAAATGTATAATCCATGACCATATCTTTTCGGTGCCTAATAACGATCCAATAAATTTGTATGTGCTACTTACAAAATTCAGATTGTAATCTTTGATGGTGAGAAACGGAAATATAACGATCCAATAAACGCAATCAGTAAGCATCACTGCCCCAGCATTCATCTGAATAGATTTCAATTGAGTTCATTAACAAAGCAAGCTTGCCAGACAGACATAATGAGTTTATTAACAAAGCTATTGCATTCATCAATCATTCTGGGAAAAAGGGACCTGGAACATAGCTTCAAAGACATAACTGCATTTGGCTGCTGCTAGGTGAAGACAACTTTCCTCTTCAGGATTTGAGTCTTTCTCCTGGTATTCGTACCCATGCTGCTGATTTTATTGTACCACCAACATCCAGAAATGGAGAGAAGAGATCCACACTACAAAAAGAGAGGCAAAAGAGGAAAGAAGTTCTGAGCATAGTCTACAGAGATCTGAGAACACAGATAAACTGGGAGTTTCTGTAGTGTGGAAATGATCGCATCATACGATTATGAAATACATAGACATTGGATATGCCACCAAATTAATTGAGGTGATTCAGTAAAAGGCAAAACGAAGATCAGAAAGCAAGCATACCCCAAAATAAATGGTAAGCAAGGTAAAAGTCCACCTGTCCAGCATCCAGAAAACATTACATCCTGGTAACATTGGAGCTTCTTTTTCTTTTTTATGAAAACTTCTAGCTGTAAAAGCGAAGAGACAGTGCGAAGAATAACCCAAGGTTCAATTGAGTATATTCCAAGAGATGACTCATTCTTTTTAGCTATGGACATGCCATGAGCGGACATGAGACTAATTCCAAGAAGGTGCCAAAGGACACAATAAACGTTTCACATTACTGACTAGACCAAGCAAAGAAACCCATTTCGATAGGAGAGGAGAGGCTCTATGCCATTAAGAAGACATCTCTATTGACTCACATTTTCATATGTTTGGGAAGCCTTATCTTTTATTTTTTCTTCCCTGATTTCATGTAAGCCATTAACCAGCCTGAGATTGTTTGTTATACATCCAATCCAACTAGCCATGACAACTTTTTTTGTTCCCTTCTCTCTTTCCATTGGCCAAAAGCAAGTGACATAAAAATAGCTCATAGTGAATTGTGTGCGTCTCTTGAATCACAAAGTACATTCTTGTTAGTTTCATGATCAATAGGCAAAGGTTCAGCACATAAAAATAACTAAAATTTAAAACCATAATAGAGCTAAAACAAAGAAACTTGATTATCCTGGAACTCTGTTGCTAGTTACATGCGATAATGAAGAACTGATGAATGCACCTCTAGGAGAGTCAGAAGTTGCAAGATCCATAATTTGATTTTCCTTGACAAACAAAATCCAATCAGAAGGTGCTGCTATGACATATGGTAAAAAATATAAGGAGTCTACAAAGAAGTATGTTTTCCCCTTGAAAAAATGGGATTCGCAAGTGATGTCCAACTATGAAGAAGAAATTGTGTGTTGGGGTGTTCTTTTCTCAATAGCACCAATTCTCTGAGGAGGCCACGCAATGTGGGTAACCCTTCCTTGAACTAGACCCAGAGGAATCTGCCAACAAACAGCTTGTCTAACTTAGCCAAAGTGTCGGAAATATAGAAGACAGCCTAAGTTAGCCGCATTTGCAATATGATCTGATGCATTTAGCTAAGTCACCAGCACAAGCTGCATGCTTACTATCAAATACGTAAAGTTAAGAATGTTCAAAAGAAACTTCTAAAGAAAAGCCCAGAGTACTTCAAACATTACTTAGATTCTACAGATGTTTCCAAATGACAACAAAAGCAGCTAGCATAAGCTCGAGTTGCCAACTTTTTTTCAAAATGACAACTTTTGTGCCATACCAAACTAATTATCTATATAGCATTTGAATTTTATCATGTACAAATAATCTCATTTTGGAGCCAGAAGTTAAAGTAATAGAAAAACAATTTACTTCCTACTCCACATTATAAATTTTCTGAATAATACATACACAAGCAGAGTTATTTGACATAAACTAAGAAAATTCAAATACCTAGTAGTTAGTGTATGGTTCCACATCCTCAGCGACACAATCGATAATGATGATCATAATGATAAGTTATGATATCATTAAATTACTTGTTGTTAGTGCACAAAAGGGAAACTTACTGGGCCAAATGATCTTGAATCCAAGCTAGAAGATGAGTTGTCTCCCTCAACCCAACAATGTCCTTCTGGAATTTTCAGCACATCATAGGAATGACGAGTTCCAATCCACTCACCAGGTAATAAAGTTATTCTCTTTATGTGCCTCTCCTTGTGATTGCTTGGGGAACTGCAAAAGGTTCCAACAAGCCTAATTGCTTCTTATAATTCACCAGGCATAAATGGTATTCGATCTGCATTGGGGGCAAAAATTACCTGAAAACAACCACGTCACCATGTGAAAACTTGTAGTTTTGAAGACACCGTTTCTCCACCAAAACATAGTCATCTGCAACCACACCACTAAATAAGCACCATCGCAATGCATAGAACAACAATTTGTTTGAGATATCTCTAAATATACAAACCAATTGGCAAGCCCATTAAAGAAGTAGTTCCAGGATTTAACGTAGGCGACATAGAGGAACCGCACACCGGAGCAACACCCACAAATCGATCTGAAACATAGACACCTATGACCCCACATGTGAAAAACTTGTTGGCAAAACTCCATAACGTACTCCGAGTTCCCATGTCCTAGTTTTTCAGCAAATAATCACATTTCAGTAGCAAAATGGAACCATCTGTAACAACTACCATCAATTTCACTATACAAAAAAGAGACAGTTCATAGATTCATGCTCAAAATGACAAACAAAAAGGCAGAAGCAGAGGTTTTTGACAGCACATCTAACAATTATGGCGCATGAAGCAAACTACAACTTTCTAAGTCTGTGATATAGAGTGAATGTGCAATGCCGATAAACGTCAAAAAGATTTAGACAAGCAAATACGTTACCCAATCTCTCAGAGACAAACAATAAAACACCTTGTAGACTCGATGGACGAGAGAGAAAGAGAGAAGGTTACTATTGGAGTAGAGTTTAGGTAAAGTTTTAGATTAGCTGTCGAAGAAGGCTCCTTCGCCGGCGGGAACCTTGTCAATGGAGATAAGGCGGGAGGCGGAGGTCGCGTGCCGTTGTTGGCCCTCGTGATTTGGGGGAGGTGCAAGTATCGAATCGAATATATGTCGGCTTTCGAGCTATACCTGACAGAAACTTTTTGCTCAAGGAATTTGGAAGTACCATAAAAAAATAAACACACTTCATAACTAGAAAGAAACGAATTAAGTTGGAAAGCTGGTTCAGTTTTTATGTTTTTGGGTTTTGCAGGATCTATAGATAACCCCAGAATTCAAAGCATAGAACTAGATGAGCCCAAACATAAGACGAGGCTTACTGAGTATAGTAGTAAAATATGCCACCTCCACTGATAACAACTCTGGCAATCAGTGTTGCCAAAAGCAGAGAGAATGCAGTTACTCGATAAATCAGCAACCAAATTGGGTGAATTTCTTTGAGGCACGGTTTCCACGCTTTATCACCGCATAAATCCTGATTTGCATCCTGCTGAGTTTCTCTCCTGTCAGATTTCAAATGGCATGAAGCATCATATTTCCATATCATTAATAATGCTATAACAATCGGTGTGAATAACCAAATTGCACATAGCAAGACTCTCCAGTTCAACCAATAGCTCAGGTTAGTAGTATCAGCCGTAAACTCTAGCTGCATCCTGACAGAGCAATGACGATGTTACTCGTAACTTTCTTTGTGGTTGAAACAGTAAATATAAACACGCAGCATACCTGATTGTGAGACGGACTAATCAACGGCGACGACACCAAGGGAAGTTCCTTCCAATAACCCAATTTGGGTCGTTTCGTTGCTAAGAGAAGGCTAAGATTCTCAGGACAGCTAAATCTATTTTACTCCTCTTTCAATTCCTCAGCAACCAAACGGACCCAAAATTTGAAGAATGGTTCTCTGCTAATGGTAAAGTGTGAAAGAGAGACCCTTTTGGCCAGCTCCTTGTATATATACTCTGCTAAAGTTCAGGTTTGTGGATAACTCATTTGGCTCAATCCATTAGAGAGCGGTTGGTTTCAACTCGGTTCTCCGATCTTTGATTTGATACTAGTAGGAAAAAAAACAGGGAAAGTGCAGAGATTACCCTCCAAAACACAGAGCTACCATGTCCATGAAAGAAGGGCCATATGGGCTGAAACCTATTAATTTCATGGGCTGATAGCTACCGTCAAGCCCAGACGAAGACCCTTTTTGTTCACCTACTCAAAACCCCAATCGGAAGGCCCAAACCTCCAGTGCTCCTTAAACCTACGATCCAGCCTTCCCCTCCCTCCCCTCCCCCTTCTTTTTCTTTTTCTTCGGCTCTTGTTCAGTGTGAAACTGTGAAGCTGAAACACCGAATCAGTTTGTTTTGTTTGATTGTATGCTTCTTTCTCCTCTTCTTCTTCAGCTCTCCACGTGAACCCAGTTACCCAGTCCTCCTTCTTCGGCTCTTCTTTTTCTGAGGGGTTGGGTATCAACATCTGGTGGATTGCAGAAGTAAGCACTTTGTAATTTTACTTCAACTGCTTTGTTATTATCTCTTTTTGATAATCTTATCAGGTGATAAATTGATAACTGGTTTGTTTGTTTGTTCCTCCTTTTATATTTTTGTTAAAGGAGTGCCCTTTTAGTTATGTGCTAACACACTCAGGTTTCCCTTTTAGTGAGAACAATTAACTGTTACAACATTGATGAACAAACGAAACTTGTCGACTACAAACTATTTGCTTTTGTTATAATGCTAAATGCTCAACTTCCATGAATGTTAAACTCAAATCCATATTAACAACTTCAGGGTTGAGGATGTTGCCCATTGATTCAACAAAGAAGTTGTCTTTTACTCGCTGTATTCGTGATGGAGATTTGGTAATTGTCTATGAGAGGTATGACAACATGAAAGCTATTAAAGTATGTGATGGTTCTGTACTCGAAAATCGGTTTGGCGTGTTTAAACATTCAGACTGGGTAGGAAAGCAATTTGGTTCCAAGGTTTTCAGCAACAAGGGTGGATTTGTTTACTTGTTAGCTCCTACTCCTGAACTTTGGACTTTGGTTCTAAGCCACAGGACTCAGATTCTCTATATTGCGGACATTAGCTTTGTAATCATGTTCTTGGAAATAGTTCCTGGCTGTTTGGTTCTTGAGTCAGGGACTGGAAGTGGATCTTTAACTACATCACTTGCAAGGGCTGTAGCTCCTAAAGGACATGTCTATACATTTGATTTCCATGAGCAAAGGGCGGTCTCTGCTAGGTAAGAAGTGGAGATCACTTTTTTCCTTGTTCCTTATTATTGTAATGTTAATTGGTTTCCATGCATTGGTATCTCCTTCCATGTACAAATTAGATTTGTGTTGGCTTTGCCTTCCGAAACATGCAAACTTTGAGTTCAGAATATCTACAAATTAGATTTACTTTTCGTCATGTTGTTTTAGCCGCACATAAACTCAGTCTACTCAAATTAAAATTGAAGAAACTTAAACCAGTGGCTTACTTTCTGTGCAAAACCAGGCTTCCGTACTAAGATTAAACTATTTCCTCTGTTGAGAAGGTTATCATTATTGAAAGGCTCACATGATCTTTTACTTTTATAGGGAGGATTTTGAGAAGACGGGATTAAGCAACTTGGTCACTGTAGGAGTTAGAGATATTCAGGGTGAAGGATTTCCAGATGAACTTTCTGGGATGGCAGATTCTGTCTTCCTGGACCTACCCCAACCCTGGTTGGCCATCCCATCAGCTGGGAAAATGCTGAAACAAGATGGGATATTATGCTCCTTCTCCCCATGTATTGAGCAGGTGGAACGAACGTCAGAGACTATGAGATCAAGCTTTACAGGTAGGCTTTGATCCAGCTATCTCCTTTGTGCTTCGTATTGCGTGTTCTTTTGGACTTACTTTGCTTCTTCCAAGTGTTTTCTCTTATATTTTTTATTATTAAATTTCTTCCCTAATGGAGCATGTAAGTCTATTTTTTACGTCTAAGATCTGTATCTTCTGCTTGTGTCTAGATATAAGGACATTTGAGATACTCCTTCGGACATATGAAGTTCGAGAAGGGAAATTGGATGACTTCCAGGGGGACGAAGCTGGTTCTCTTGGATCTCTTCCACGCAAAAGGCGGCAGCGATCAAATGAAGGAAGCAATGTGCAAGAATCTACTGGTCCTCCCACAGTCATGGCTAGGCCGTGCAGCGAGGCCAAAGGTCACACTGGCTATTTGACATTTGCAAGACTTAAATGCCTCTCATAAAGTATGCATTTTAAATCTATATATGAGATTTAGAGTATGATTCTTGAGTCCGGTTCATTTCCCATCTTATGTGAGGGGAATACCCCCAAATAGTTGGGATAAGGTTCTGTTGTTTCTGCTGTTTTTGTAAGGGGAATTCTTTTTAACTAGAAAGTTTTGAGTGAAATCACATTAGACGGCTACTAAGCAAAAATTTCACAAGGTGAAATGCCAAGCATTCAGAGCCGAGAAAAGAATTCTCCAAAATATTTTATTATGCGTAGTAGTTTTCTTGAGCTGCTATTTAGTTTGAACATTCTCTCCATTTAACTTCTGATTTCTTTCCATCCCCTGTGAACTAAAGTCCAAGTAATCACTATGATGTGCCAATCGCTGAATTATTTATTTGTAGTAAAACTCAGTATCTTAGACCGAAACGTAGGTCCATTCTGTTCTGTCCCTTTCTCAAGTATCATTGTCTTCTTTAGACCAGTGGCCTTTGGTTCAATATCTTAGTCATCAATTATTTTGAAAAATAAACGGTAAACGATAAAAGAAAACCAAAAAAATACCAAATCAGCCTCAAAATATAAGCGCTTGAGGCCACATGTTTGTCTCAGCGAATTTTGTACACAGGATGCTGAGATCCATGCCATCCATTCATTCCACTGCTTGCTTAACACCACGCAGTGCTAGCTTACAAAACCCTGCAACGACTAATTTCACTCGTTCTGGGCCAAAACCAAGCGCTTGTGTTTTTTATTTTTTTTTATTTTTATCAAATTGTGTTATTCAAGTTTACAGTCGGATTAAGCAACCACAATCCAAAAATTAATTAACACGAAACCGGAAAGAAACGCAGTCATCTTTCAGTTTTGTATTCATGCAACGTTTAAACACTTAAGTTCTCCCTCTCTTGCTTGCTTTCCAATCCCACAAACTAAGATGATGCAGGGCACTGCGCTTGCTCTGTCACCTTCCACCTCATTTCTCAAACCTCCGAGTCGAAACTCTATCCCTAAACCCTCTCAACTTTCGGCCTCAACGTCTTTGATACAACTTGACAATCTCACTTGTGTCCGTAGGCTCTCATGGCAAACACTTTTTTACACATTTTCTTCTTCATCTTCTTCTTTTCCGAGCTTCAATAAAATCTCTGCTTCCTTCCTTTTCTCGAGTCGAAGATATGATAATTTGAAGGTAAGGGCTGCTCCTGAGAGTGCTGAAGATGCTTCGAATCCGAGGGGGATGGTTAAGACTTTGCAGCTTGGTGCTTTGTTTGGAATTTGGTACCTTTTGAATATTTACTTCAACATCTACAACAAACAGGTTCATTGCTCATTGCTCTACCTTTATATATCTGTTCTCTCATTTCTGAATTGCTTTTTCTTGTTTAAAAAGCATGGTGTAAGATGATCATTGATTTTGGCCTAAATAAGAAAGCTAGAACTTAAAGGCCAGAGCTTGTTCATAGGTTCTGAAAGTCTATCCGTTTCCAGCAACGGTTACAGCGTTTCAGTTTGGCTGCGGGACTCTGATGATTTTGTTGATGTGGGGTTTTAACCTCTACCCCAGGCCAAACTTCACTCGCTCACAGGTACCAACTTATTGCTTCCCTCTTGCCACAAAATAAAATTTGTTCATCCATGAGATGAGCCATGTGTTTGTTTGTTTGTTTACTTCTGCTTAAATTTGTTGCATGATTTACATAATTTTGTTCCTTTTGCTTATTAATTGACTTGGATCGCAGCTTGGAGCAATTGTACCGCTGGCTGTGGCACACACAATGGGCAACCTATTGACCAACATCAGTATTGGGAGAGTTGCCGTTTCCTTCACTCACACAATCAAAGCCATGGAGCCCTTCTTCACGGTCCTGTTCTCTGCCCTCTTACTTGCAGAGGTAGGGGTTTTTGTTCTCCAAGTTTTTGTCCCCGCAATCAGCGAAAAGCAGTGTTGTTGATGTGAAGAAGTTATTTGACTTTCAGTTTATTGATCATGCTGATTGCTGATTGCTCTGTGCACACAGAGGCCGACTGTCTGGGTGGTTTCTTCTCTTGTGCCAATTGTAGGTGGAGTGGCATTGGCATCCTTCACCGAGGCCTCTTTTAATTGGTAACAAAAAGTTCCCTTACAAGCACATCCTTGCATTGCATTGGCTTTTTCTTACAAGTGCTTTAACAATTATTCCATTTCTGAAACAGGATTGGTTTCGGCAGCGCAATGGCCTCTAATCTTACTAACCAATCGCGTAATGTACTCAGCAAGAAGCTCATGGTTAAGAAAGAGGTAAAATTAGTAACCACCAGCTGATGTGGATTTCTTTGTTTTCATTCACAGAATGCTTTGAAACCAAACATGGCTCCACCAGCTAATGCCATTATTATGTTATATATGGTCGTATGGAAGATGATATAATAATTTATGAGGTGGAATTTTGATTCCTAATTCAGGAATCTTTGGACAATATCAATCTCTTCTCAGTGATAACTATCATTTCCTTCATCCTGTTGGTTCCTTCAGCGATTCTGTTGGAAGGCGTTAAATTTACTCCTGCATACCTGCATTCAGCTGTGAGTAGTTCTTACTTACTAGTACCATTAGTTCTAAATAAGCAAAACAGCTTCCCTGCATGAAGCATGAAGCATTAATTCTTATATTTTATTGTAAGAATGTTGTTTATTAATTTAATTTCAGGCAAGCCAAGGATTGAATATCAGAGAGTTATGCGTGAGATCACTTCTGGCTGGGTTCTGCTTCCATACTTATCAGCAGGTGACACTTTTTCAGAGAGTTTGTTTGTTGTGACTTGTGATTGCTTAATTATTTGTATGTAATTCATGTGTTTTGTGGGGAAAACAAAGCAGGTGTCTTATAAGATACTGGAGATGGTATCGCCGGTGACTCACGCAGTAGGGAACTGTGTGAAGCGTGTGGTGGTGATTGTCTCCTCAGTCATCTTCTTCCAAATACCCGTCTCACCCATAAATTCTCTCGGTCAGTCACACTTTCCTTAATTATCAATACATTACTTGCCTGCTTAAGATTAATTTCTGTTCTAATCAATATAATGACTGGCTTGGCTTCCATTGCATTGCAGGGACTGGTCTGGCTCTTGCTGGAGTCTTCTTGTATTCAAGAGCCAAGAGAATAAAGCCAAAGCCCAATTAATCTTTGCATAAATTATACAAGTGTAATGAATAAAAAAAGCAAAACAAAAACCATCAACTGTAAAGATCATTAGTTCCGTGTCATCATCATCGTGTACTTGTATTGTATGCAAAAGATATATATATTGGAGGGATGAGTTCGAGTGCAGACGTAAATGCTCTTAACCACTGCAAAGATCATTAGTTCTGTCATCATCATGTACTTGTATTGTATGCAATATATGAGGGTTTTGGTTGCATCAATTTCTCCCTTGTGGGCTTCGCATGTTTGTTAGCAAATGCCTGAAATTTGTCTCCACAATCCAGACACAGTAGTGTAATGCTTTTCACTGACCTATAGCCTTTGAAGCTTCAGGCCTTTACCCTGTTTCATCCTAGGGTGTCATATTCTCACATGATCAGTTATAATATGTAGAAATTTCTTTGCCAAATTTAAGGAAAAATATTTGAACTTCTTCCTTTTCAGACACTTCAGGCAATACTGAAGGAACTTACATGCAGAAAGACGCTAATTGGGTGTCGCCCACAAATGAATGGTGTTATCAAACTCCGACAGATACTGTTTGAATGCATCTGGATTTCCAGTTTCTATTAAATGCATTCCCATCCTGTCCAAAGCCTCAACTCGACTACTTGTTCAGAGCTATTGACAATTTGAGAAATTTCAAACGAATGCACTCTAAGCCACAGCTTAAAGAATGCACAGAAAAAAAAAGAGTGAATTGTTGGGAAGAGCTAACCTTTACGTTGTTGATAAACGTGAGTCGCTAAAACCCTAGCTTGATGTATTTGCAGAGATTCCAGACCGGCCAGGAAAAAAGAAATCTGAAAAAAAAAACGCCATTCCAGTTTTCCAAAAATCGGCCGCCTAGGCGGGCTAGGCGGGTTCTTTTTATTTTATTTTGTAAATAGTATAGCCGACCGGCTGTACTCTTGAAATAATATATTTAAAGAGTATGGCCGCGCGGCTGTACCCCTTAAATAATATATTTAAAAAGTATAACCGCTCGGCTATACCCCTTAAATAACCAATATGTCAATATGTCTATGACGAAGATCCATTTTTCCTCTTAACCTGATTTGATGTTTCCAATATGTCTATATGAAATAGAAATAACAATCGCTACTCGACGAAGATCTATTTCCAGATCAGAAAGCAAAATTTCCTTGAGGCCATTGACAAATGAGAACATCACAAAACGTCCCTGACGTTTGCGAAGCTATCACATTGCATCCTTAAAGTTTTTTTGTATCACTCATGGTCCCTAACGTTAATATAGGTGCTCTTAAATAGTCATTCTGTCAAAAAAACCTGTTAAATCCAGGGGTATAATCGTCAAATCAATCCAAATTATAAAATATATTTTTTTTAATTTCCTTCCCCGTTCTGTTCTTCTGTTCTTCTCTCTCTGTTTCTCTTTTTTTTTCTTCTTCTTTTTCTCCTTTTCTCTCTGTCTTTCCTCCTCTTTTCTTCTTCTTTTCCTTCGCGTGGTCCTTCGCAAAGCTGCAACTCACCTCTCCAGTTTGCACCAGCAGAGGAGAGAAAATTGTGCTCAGTCGGCGCGTTGAGAAGCATTGGCGTCTTATTGGGTGGGGCACGATTCAAGCTGGAACTACCCCTTGATATCCCACCCTCCCCAATTTGATTAGACTCCACAAATTGGTAAGACAGAAAGCAAGAAAATCACTAAGACAGGTAAAGAGTACGGAAGATGTGGGAATGCAAGCAATTATTGGGAACCATTTTTGTCAGATGGAGGAGAAAACAATGTTGGGATAATTATGTTTTCTGTTTTGTTTCTTTGACTTTTGATAAAATCATGCTTTCATCTGCATTCTTATTCTTCGAGTTTTGGACCCGACTCATTCCAACAGATGAGGGAATGAAAGATGGTTATGTTATCCCTTCCAGAAATTATTGTGTTCTTAATTCGATGAAGTTTGAGTTGATTTGGACCTTATTAGAAATTAGTGATCGCCAGTATCTTTAGGGGAAGGAAAGAGATCGGTGGGTGTATGGGATTCATGCCATGGAAGGAAGGAGGAGTGGGTGGGGAAGGAAAGGAAGAAGAAAAGAATAAGAAAAGGAGAAAAAAAAAAAAAACGGCCGTGGGCAGGAAAGGAAGAAGAAATGAGGAACAAAGAAGGAATGAGGAAGAAAGAGAGAAAAAAGAAACAGCGAAGGAAAAGAAGAAGAAAAGAGGAGGAAAGAGAGAAAAGGAGAAAAAGAAGAAAGAAAAAAAAAGAGAAACAGAGAGAGAGAGAAGAAGAGAAGAAAAGAACGGGGCCATATCTGGCGGAGAGAAAGAAGAAGAAGAAAAGAGAGAGAGAAGGGAAGGAAATAAAAAAAAAAAATATATTTTATAATTTTGGATTGATTTGACGATTATACCCCTGGATTTAACGGTTTTTTTGACAGAAGGACTATTTAAGAGCACCTATATTAACGTTAGAGACCATGAGTGATACAAAAAAACTTTAAGGATGCAATGTGATAGTTTCGCAAACGTCAGAGACCTTTTTTTTAAAAAGCTTCTTATAATCTATACATAAACAATCTCTAAAAAAATACCATGTTCTGCATGTTTTTGGTTCATTCTTGACATCAATTGTTGCGCCAAGGCATTAGATATCCTCATGAAGGATCTCAAAGTTTTTGCCAAAGGTAATCAGGAGCTGTTCAAAGAAATGCATCACATGTGTATGGGTTCAATCCAACAGGGATCATAAGGCACTCTCTATGTGTGGAGATATAATGTTTATGAGGAAGAATATGATGAAAGAACTCAGGCAAATAATTGAGGCAAATCCGGTTTTCCGTGGCAAACTGAAGTATATCCTAGCATCAAAAGTCATAGATTACATGAACTCATTAACCAAAGGTAATGCTTCCTCTCTAGTTTTGGTCTTCCTTTCGATTTTGTGATTGCATATGTTCATACATATGCCAGTGTGCGTTTGTGAGAGAGAGAGAAAGAGAGAGAGAGAGAGAGAGAGTACTTGTTATTCTCATATTTAGTAAAAGATTTAGTCACTTTCTGTTTTTTGTAATTGGGAGAGACACTGACTTGTTTGTTTAACTTGACAGCTTGAATTGGCAGCATTAACAGTGTAAAGACCCTCGTCAAAATCCAGTCATTAAGACTCTTTTCGTTGATCATGTTTGTGAACCACAAGAAAATGTTCGTTTGCCTCCACCAATTGAAAACAATTTTTAAGTAAGATATGTTCTGGTGACATAAATTTATTTTTCCTAAGTATTTGTCCTCGTTAACCAATGATCCTGCTCGGTGTCTACACTTACTGATTTTTGTCCAAATCCAGTTATTAAAACCCTTTTCATTGATCATGTTTGCGAATGGCAGGACTGTTTGTCTTTGTCTCTATCGACTGGGAACAGTTTGCAAGTAAGATATGTTCTGGTAAACTGAAATTCTTTTCGTATTGGTCCTCATTAACCAATGTTTCCTGCTCATCAGCCATACTAGCTGATTTTCTTTTTCTATTTTTAAACAAGATTTTGTTTAGTCTTTCTGGTATCTTCTAAGATTGCTCTAACCTTATGTATTTAGCCTTCACAAGCAACATTAAATCCACTTCCAACTGCTTCTACTGAGCCAAAAATTTATCTGTAACACAAGATGCGCTCTCTCCGGGAGCAGTATCTCTCAATGCTGCAAAGAGCCCAGGTATTTTATTTTAGTTCTTCAAGTGATGTTGTTGGGTACTGGTACCCTCTAATTTATGTTTCAAGTGTGTTGTCATTTTACACATTGCATAGTTGTTATTATTAACTTTTGATTAAAGTTTTGTGGCTACAGCTATAGAGGTTATTGACTATCCATGCTTGTCCATAAAAATGTTCTTTCTGATTTTGGATGAGGTAATCTGAATCAAATTTATGTACAGAATTACATAATTATAGAACTTGTGTTTCTTGACCTTTTTCTTTCATTTGTTTAGGTAAAATCAACTGTCACTGATCCTAGCCAAAGTCACATGTCTGCGGTTGCCATACCCAATGGTTTGCCCGCTACTGTTGCCCTGACACTAAATGAGGGCTCATCTCCAATGAGCATGGATTTTCATCCCGCTTGGCAAACTCTTCTTCTATGTTAAGTAATGAGAAACTATGTTCTTTTTTTTCTTTTTTTCTCTCCCATCGTTTATAAATTTCCTGTCTTTTTAGGATGATCGTGTGCAGTAACTACTTTTGATAGTTCACTCATGAATCCTGCTAATGTGATTCTTCAGTTGGAACCTGTGTTGGAGACATAGGACTATGTGATGTTAGTTCAGGGGAAAAGTTGCTTTCAAGAAATTTTAGAGTCTGGAATCTTGATGCAGGCTCGATGGCCTTAAAGGTGCGTCTACTTCTGGATTATGCACTACTCTTTCAACCTTACTGATATGATCCGAAATTTGAACCAATGTCAATTATTTCAGGAAGCTCTGGTCAAAGATTCATATGTATCTGTTAATCGTATCCGATAGAGTCCTGATGGTTCTATATTTGGTGAGAATGTTCTCATACTTAAATGGTATGGAGTTGCTGATTTTCATTTCTTGTAGTTCATATTCACTGCCGTCGTGTTCTTTATTGAAGAGGGGTTGCATATGCAAAGTGCATTGTGCAATTATATTCTTATAATGGAGGCAACAACAATTGGAAGTAAGTTATGAAAAAGAACACATAAATTCTCAAGGAAACTGCAACTTTTGAGTATGTGACCTATAAATCTAACCCATCATTTTTCTTACGTAGATTGATGCTCACTTGGGAAGTGTAAATGATTTTGGCATTCTTTTCCCCTCACGACCAACTTTTGGTCATAACTTGTGCTGATGACAAGACCGTCAAGGTTGGTTTCATTAATGTATGTTTAAGGTTTGGGATGTATTTTGTGGCCAAAGACTGTTTCTTTTGAAGGTCATGAAGCTCCTGTCTATTCTGTCTATTCTGTCTATTCTGTCTGTCCTCATACCAAAGAAAATGTCCATGTAAAGACCACTTTGGGTATTGATGTTGTGGTTCTGGTGATGTTTATGTTTTGAATCATCTGATTTACTTTCCGGTTCCTGCAATATACTATACAACACTTTTTTTCATGCTTCATGCCTCAGTTGTCTTTTCAACATCAGTGGATGGCAAGATCAAAATATGGTTATATGATAGCTTTGGAGGCAGTGCTGTACCAAACTGGCTCATAGTGCTGATGTTCGAAGGTTCAACTTATATGGCCTGCACTGCAATTGCCATCTTTTATTTCCTGATTGATATCTTCGGGTGAATATAGTAATGTTAGTTTTGATTGGGATCATGTGGGCTTTTTTTCATGTGGGATCCGCCAAGGAGGGAAACAATCAGAGTCACAAGCGACCAAGAACAAAAGACAGATATGTTAACATGAGATATAGCAGATGAACCCTGGAGATGATAAGTACAGCTATGTTAACATGAGATATAGCAGATGAGCACAAGAACAAAAGACAATTATAAATGACACACAAATTAAGTGTTATGTTTGTTTTAGGTGAACCTGGAGATGATACTTAGGGTTGAATCCCATACTCAAACTCATACAGATCCGACTATGGAGATCTAACCAAACATGTTACCATTGAAATTGAATGAAAATATGGAAAAATGGGTACAACTAGTCAACCAATGGATCTCCCTGTCCCCATCCATTTCATGTTTATGCATTCTTTAACTCATGTCCTGCAGATAACACATAAAACAACAAAAGTGGATGCTTATTGAATGTAAACAAGTAACTCAGGATCACCCTCATTGCTCTCCAAGTGTTCCTGCTGCAGAAAGTAGGATTAGATGTAAACCTGAACTGAATCTCAACCAATGATTCAGCAATTTTTTGGCCGAAGATGAGGAGGGTTTTCCTCTTCTACAGCAGCTATATTATCTTGCATGTCTCTGGGAGTTTTTGATTTACTCTTTTTGCCCATCTTACGGATCCAAAAGCTGCATTTCACCCAGATTACATTACTGAGAATTGACAATAATGAAATTTAAAAAGAAAAAATATTCAAAAGAAGAGATGACTCAACAATTGGAGCCCCAGAAACCAGCATACTCCTTTTGGCTCAGTTAACCAGACCAACTCAGTTTGTAACTAAACTAATCAATACAACAAAAGAAATATGAAACTGAATATTCAGGTAAGAGAATATTTGTTCATCATCAGCTTCCTAGCAACCAAACATAACATAAACCAAAACAGAAAATGGAAAATACTGATTTTCAGAGATGCTTTTACCTTGTTGATAAATGTGAATCGCTAAAACCCGAGCTTGATGTATTTGCAGAGATACCAGACCCGCCAGGAAAAAAGAAATCTGAAAAAAAAAAAAAACGCCATTCAAGTTTTCCAAAAATCGGCCGCCTAGGCGGGCTAGGCGGGTCCTTTTTATTTTATTTTATAAATAGTATAGCCGAGCGGCTATACTCTTGAAATAATATATATAAACTGTATGGACGAACGGCTATACCCCTTAAATAATATATTGAAACGGTATCGCCGTTCGGCTTTACTCATTAAAGAGGACCTAAGAAGCTGCCACCGATACCAACAGCAATGACATCCTTCAGGGCTTTTCCTGTGGCACCAACCTACCAGAATTGCCAATTACTTCACAATTCAGGCAATATGGACACTAAAAAAAATTGTAGTGATTACCCAAAATCCACTTCGAAAACTCTCAGAAATGGATCTTGTCCAGA
Organism: Prunus avium; assembly: GCF_002207925.1. The sequence goes on from NW_018921247.1 coordinate 76,412, forward strand.
ACTTCCCAAACATCTAGGACCACATTTTTCCCATTACTCTGTATAACTGCATCCCTTGGAGCATGAAGAGCTACATGAAGCACTGATCTATTTTCTGTGCTGTTTATTTGAAGGCACCACCCAGAAAAAGAAAAACAGAATGCACAAGAATCACATGATAATGGCTTCAGAAATAAGCTGGTCTCATCTTTACCATAAATCCTATAAAGCTATCAAATATAAGTTATTGTGATTTCAGGGCTTTTCCTGTGACACCAACCGATACAATCTCCACTCAAAATAGGTAGTTTGTTTGTTCTTGTAAAAAAAAAAACAAATCATGCTCGATGTTGTGATGAAGCAAACCCAAAAAGTTTGTCATTGCCTTGATTTATATATTTTGCAGGTTACAAGGAAGCTTGAGGGTCACACCAAAAGAGCCACTAGCCTTGCCTTCTCAAACACTCTGAATGTGCTAGTTTATTCTGGTGCTGATGCATATTGGAAACTACAATTGCTTTCAGACATGGCTTCTACTCTAATGTGACTTCTGTTATTTAAAGACGTCATTTTGGCCCTGCAGATTTTTGTGTGGGGTGCTGCTGGGATGGAAAAACAGAGAAGCAAATTGAAAGGGATGAAATAATGATCAAAACCAATATTCTAGATGCAGTTAACTGAAGAGCTGGAGCCAAACTTATGAGCAATGAAAAAGAACCATTTTGCAGTCTAGGTAAACTAAGTTTAATTCTTCAAAAAAAGACCCTCACATTTTTCCTCTCAACCTGATTTGATGTCTCCAATATGTCAATATGAAATAGAAATAACAATCGCTACGCGACGAATATCTATTTCCAGATCAAAAAGCAAAATTTCCTTGAGGCCATTGACAAGTGAGAACATTTTTTGAAGCTTCTTATAATCTATACATAAACAATCTTAAAAATATACCATGTTCTGCATGTTTTTGGTTCATTCTTGACAGCAATTGTCGCTCCAAGGCGTTAGATATCCTCATGAAGGATCTCAAAGTTTTGGCCGAAGGCAATGAGGAGCTGTTCAAAGAAAAGCATCAAATGTGTATGGGTTCAATCCAACAGGGATCATAAGGCACTCTCTATGTGGAGATATAATGTCTATGATGAAGACTGATGAAGGAAAACGCTAGATCATTATTCATTGTCATATAAATAAGGTACAACAAGCACCATATATGTATCTTTTCAATATGGTTGATATATTTGCCAATGATCCTCGTACAACTTGTATAAGAATTGAAGAAATATTATTACATAACATTCTATAGTACTATTAGCTACTACATTTTCACATCAGAAAAATACTAAATTCAAAATTCAAAAAATCACTGCTCTTATCATTGACCTCGAGGGTCTTGCCATCTGTTGGTACTAAGCAATGAATCCTATCCTTTATCTACAATTAAGAATCATACAAGACATCAACCATACATGCAAAACCATATAGAAAGGATGAAATTTTTGACGATAATTCGTGTTCAGCTCAACACATGACCTCTATCAAATACAAGGGCATTATCAATTCTCACAAAAACAAAGGACATTCTTCATGCTGTTCTCTGAGTTGTAAGTGACATGTTGCAGGACATTCATCTGAGTAGTGCTACAGAGAAGGATTCGATCAACTGATATGTTGTATGGCACATTTGAATCGTGATCCACTGGGGAAACAACAGGTGGCTGCTGGAAATGATTACTGTTTAGATGATCATTTCCTTCATTCTCATTGCCTAGAAAGGGCTGTGGTTGTATTTCAGTGCTCATGTCATTTATATTGACAGGGAAGCTTGTATTGCAGCCAGCACCAAGCAGGGTGTCTTGCTCCAGTGAAATGTTGCATTGGGATGTGATATAATCAATCAATTGTTGGTCTTCAGAGACCTATGAATTTGACAGTTACAAAAAAAAAAAAAAACTATTTGTGAGAGATGGGACCAAAATAAAATTCCAAATCTAACATAAGAAATTAAAGCAGGGTTTGAGTGAAGCATCATAAAATATCATACATCTTTGGGGACAAACAGCTCAATCAACCTTCTGCACTTGGAACCAAAACTCTGGTCCCATCTCTTTCCTGCAAAATGTAAGTAGAAATACACAGTTACATTTAATTATATGTTCAGAAAAGGACTTTCTTTTGGACCTAGCTAGGGAAAATGGGAACTTGTGAGCTCACTGCCATGGCACTTGAATCTCTGCTAGAAGATGAGTTCAACCAAATGGGCTGGTTTGATATTAATGGATGTGCATAAATCCTGCTCATGAGCAGCCATGGTTAAGGATATAAAAAAAACTAATTAATTTCTTTTGTCAAGATATGTATGGTGGTAATTGGTAATTATGATTGAATGAGTAAACAAAAATGCTAAAATGAAAAGGATATGTAGGTACCCAGAGTCTAAGGACAGAGAAGAAGGAAGCTGGGCAAGAAGATCACAGGAATTTATTCTTGAGTGCTGCATTGTATCTCTGCATGGAAGGACTGGATAAACTGGAAAAATAAGTTCATTTCCTCCATTAGTCTGAGTGTTCTCATCAGCCCCCGAAAAACAACAATCCATCAACTCAATAAATAACGGCACTTACAGTACAGGGAGTTCGACTAGTGCTGCAAACGTGCCTACTAAATTTTAAATTTTTATCTAGTATGGTTTTGCATTTTAGATTTATGTGGTTTTAGCTTTGAGGGCATTTGAGTCTATTTAAGTGGATTTTTGGCTATTTTTGAAAGTTCTTTACAAAACTGACATTTATGAAAGTAAGGGGTAAATTTTGGCTATTTTTGAAATAATATATGTAAACGTATGGCCGCCCGGCTATACTTTTTCTTTTTTTAAAAAAATTTCCTACGCAAGGTTCATTCTTTCTTATGGAACGGATGTGCCTTGCTGCCAATCAATGTCGTTGGCCAATCGTGATTTGTGTAAATTTCTATCGACACTCGTTTCTCACCTACGCGTTAGGTTCACTCTCTAGTTTCGGAACATGGCCAGAAACTTGAGAATTAAAACTTAAAATCTAAGCTCAATATCCTAACATATCAACTCTGTTAAGAATGGAGTGCACTTAAAATCTAAGCTCCATACCCCAAACTCTGTCAAGGATGGGGGGCAACTTTTATTTCGCTTTGCCACCTCTCACCAAGAGCCACCTTTTTGTATGAATATATTGACAGGATTATTACACAGTTAGGATGGGTCTAGATTGAGTCCAGATGATCTTGAGCACATTTCAACCTTGTCACTTGAGCCAAAACTCACCAATCTCTCTTTGACAAAGAAGAAAAGGGTCGGGACGATTGATCGGGATCACTAGTTATAAGTTTGGGCTCGAGTGGGATTGAATCTCTAAGAAAAATTAAAGACAAACAATACATGATCTGATATGCAACTAAATATAAGAAATCAGAGGATATCCATTATTAGTGGCAATCTACAAGCAGGAGGAACTGTTGGAAATTTGGCTCACATTAAGGTTGCAAGTGAAGGAGACAGCGACCGGTCGCAAGGTTTGGGCGACCAGTCGTTTTTGGACAGAGTCGAAGTCTGGAACAACATCGACGAGCGACCGGTCGCCAGATCTTTGCGACCGGTCGCAGTAAGCAAAAGCGACCGGTCGCGTGACATTTGCGACCGGTCGTCCAGAAGCAGATTCAAAGTCTGGAGGGAAAACCTCTGGCGACCGGTCGTCCCAATCGTGCTGTGACGTTTTCCTTACGTGTTTTCAACTGTGTTTTCGATGGCTATCGCTTTCCACAAGATTTCAGAGGCCTAATGGGTCACTTCTGAGGTAAAAGAAGGTGGACTACCTGCTGGATAGTTGGGAGAGCACTCATTGCCAATTGGTTGTCTTGCTTTGAAGGATTCACTCTCCATTTTCTGGTTTAGTGGAAGGTGGCTGAAGTG
>NW_018921247.1:80531-125779 GCF_002207925.1 Prunus avium
ATTGTGTTCAAAGGAGGTTAACTCACCAAGGGAGAACGTGAGAGAGAGCAATCAGTTCAAGTTTAGAGCTGAGTTGGGGTCTTGAGAGTCTGGACACAAAGTAGGGAAACACCAAGGGTTGTGAGAGTGTTCACAAGTGCATCAAAGTGTTGAGCAAGGGGTGTGAGAGAAAAGAGAGCTTGGGGATGGGTCTAGATTGAGTCCAGATGATCTTGATCACATTTCAACCTTGTCACTTGAGCCAAAACTCACCAATCTCTCTTTGACAAAGAAGAAAAGGGTCGGGACGATTGATCGGGATCACTAGTTATAAGTTTGGGCTCAAGTGGGATTGAATCTCTAAGAAAAATTAAAGATAAACAATACATGATCTGATCTACAACTAAATATAAGAAATCAGAGGGTATCCATATTATTAGTGGCAATCTACAAGCAGGAGGAACCCTATGAGGGTTCATGAAATGCATATTTACTATTGAGTTAAACATTAAATAGCATCACCATCAACTCAATATGAAATAGAAATAGCAGGGATATCTTTAGGACCTTCGTCCTGATGAACTCAATAAATAGCATCACCATCAAAATCGAAGAGAAAAAATCACATAAATTCATAATCACCAACGGATAATGAAAAATTGTTAATTAAATTTAGTGATAATCTGAATGTTTAATCAACTAAAGGCAAGAGAACAAAGGAAATTGTCATACTGTAAGATTAGTGATGACTGCTACCATTCCATATACTTTGCAACTGCATCAGGCCTGAAATTGTTACGCTCAATCATGAGAAAGAGAGAGGGGCAGGCAGATCTTCAAAACTTACATTTTATCGCTCTGACAAAATCAATGATTAACTACAAAGACATAATAAACCTTCACTCCATCATACCATCTTGAGGACTCAATTATTCAATTATAAAGTTACTAAGCTATTCCAAATATGATTCATTCCGCCCACTCCCAAGCTCATTCACGTTTGTTTAAATTAAGCCAAAGATTATTAAGCAAATCCTAAACTGAAACAACGTGTTCATATACTTGAAGAAGTGCTAGCAGTGCACTGACCCGAGAGAAGATGAAATCCATTCCCGAAGGGTTTGAACATTCAACATAGTTTCAGCTGTTGTAAAGGTCTTCAAAACTACCACAACTGCAAATATCAAAAGAATATGAATGAACGATAAGAAACCCCACATAGAGCTTAGATTACAACAGTCAATATTTAGTGATATAAATAAACTTAATGCTTACCGAGGGTAGTTTCTGGGTTTAACCCTGCAATATTTCTGCCAACATCAATAGGATCAACGTTTGGAGGTAACCAGAATATGTTAAAGAGTCTCGAGACAAAGGAGCGTGAGGGTGGAACCTGGGTGGCTAGATAAGATTAAGGGTTCAGTGCAAGCTCAGAGCGAAGCGAGGGTGCTAGTGAGGATATTCTGATATTCTTTTTCCTGCTCGACCTGGCAACTCGAGTACAGGTTAGATATGGAACTTTTTATAGTTTTCATATTGTAGTAGATTAAGAGGTACAAAATATCTCTCAATTTCTCTCGATTTTGTTAGTCTAACAAGCATTTGCCTTTCTTGGGGTGAATTGGTGAGAAGAGTCCACGGTCAAGTTTACTCCTGAACATCTCACACTGATTATTTGTTCATGCACAAGCAGATAGCATGGTGCCGCTGAATGCTGATTGATATACTTTGCTATGCTTGACACTGACAGTAAAACACTAAGATACAAGTGTCAAACTAAATTATTAGGGCCAAACAATGACTTGGCCGGGGTGAGGGTGGAGATCTACTTGCTCCTTAACTCAACAATATGTAAACGGAAGTAACAAGTAACAAAACGAGGTTCCACAATTGTTTCTCAAAATAACAAGTAACATTCAACCTCTTCACTCAACTCAACAATATGTAAACGGAAGCAATAAGTAACAAAACGAGGTTCCATAATTGTTTCTCAAAATAACATGTAACATTCAACCTCTTCACTCAACTCAACAATATGTAAACGGAAGCAATAAGTAACAAAACGACGTTTCATAATTGTTTCTCAAAATAACATGTAACATTCAACCTCTTCACTCTTACTCAGCCTGCAAACAACAACAAATAGTGTATTAGAGGAGATGCAGACATTCAATCTCTTCAAGAAAAAAAGAAATACTTATGATAACCATTCGAGCAGATGAAATTTACCACTTACAAAAGCAATGGGACCAATTCCAGGACCATCCAGCATAACAAAATCAGCCGCACCAATTCCGCAGTAGGCAAAAACACCCATGCATGCATGCAAAAACTCTTTGAACTCAATCAATCCCGGGAAAAGCCGGGGATTCAAAAAATGCATAAGACCAGAATTTCCAATAGTCATATTGGGAAACACCATTGCTTGCAACTTCAGCTTGGCTGCAGTAAAGTTACCATGATCATAAACCATGCCCCTTGCGCACACAGAGTGCTCGTGAAGAATATCTTCAAGTGAGGTTTTGAAGAATTCTTGTCCAAAATCCAAAGTAGCTAACCTAAATAGAACCAGGGGGATCCGAAAAACTTTTTGATATTCCACATAATCACAAAACTCTATATAAATTCATATACACAAGAATAAAAAAAGAAAATGACTAATTGCTCTACATAATCCAAATGAGGATTGTTATAGGTCTGAGTTAGTTAGGCTAATGGGTTACTTAGTAACACTGGTTGTAATACGATCATTCTTACAAAACATAATAACATAATCCTATTATTCTTCTACAATTCTCTGAAACTACTCCTCTATTTCTTTAGTGTTATCATATGGTACCTTGATGTATATATTCTAAAAACGAAGAAAAAAAAAGGAACCTTGAAGGTCGAATATGAGATCCAGAAGCCTTTTCAGTTTTCACAAAATCAAGATTATATTCCATACAAGCCAAGGTTAACAAATTAGAAGTAGAAAACAACTAAAATAAAATAAAAAATCAATTATTTAACAATTAAAAAAATAACATTAAAATAAAAGAAAGAAACCTCTGAATCGTGTGAATCGTCTCAGCTGCAAGTTCTCCCTCCAGGACCTCAGCTGCGAGTTCTCCCTCCGGGATCTCAGTTGGGAGATCCTCCGGGATCTCATCTGGGAGTTCGGCCAAGATTTCCACGAGCAGCTCCGCCAGGATCTCCGCTGGAAACTCCTCCTCTGGTAACTACTCCTCCTCCTCTGGTAACACCTCCTCATCCTCCTCTTGTAACTACTTCTCCTCATTCGGTAACTAATCATCCTCTTTTGGTAACTACTCCTCCTCCTTGGTAACTCATCCTCCCTTCTCCTCCTTCGGTAACTCATCCTCCTCCTCTGGTAACTACTCCTCCTCCTTCGGTAACTCATCCTCCTCTTCTGGTAACTAACAACTAAAAGACACTTTAGTTTCCTAAAATAAAAGAAGCAGAAAACAACTATATAAAAAAAATTCAATTATCTCATAATTAAAAAAGTAACATTAAAAAAAAACAATCACCTCTCATGCTTCTCCTCTGGGATCTCCGATGTGATCTCCGCTGAAAACTCCCTTCTAGTAACTCCTCATCCTCTTTCGGTAACTACTTTTCCTCCTCTAGTAACTACTCATCCGCCTCCTCTTTTGGTAACTCCTCCTCCTCTTCCGGTAACTCCTCCTCCTCCTTCGGTAACTCATCTTCCTCCTCCGGTAACTACTCCTCCTCCTTCGGTAACTCATCCTCCTCCTCCGGTAACTGTTGCGTAGATTTAGCTCCACCAAAATGGATTAAGCTGCATCCTCAACTTGTGATACTCGCAAGTGCACGAACCGTTGGTAGTATAGCATATGTAAGTGCGAGGTCGATTCCACAGGGATTGGTGATTGAATGATCCAATTTAGTTTCCCTACACAAAATAGAAACAAAAACAAAGAACATAAAACAAGGAAGAAAGAAATAAGTAACTCAAGCAAATAAGTTCATCCTCCTTCGGTAACTCCTCCTCCTCCTCCTCTGGTAACTATTCCTCCTCCTTCGGTAACTCAACCTCCTCCTCCGGCAACTACTACTCAACCTCCTCTGGTAACTATTCCTCCTCCTTCGGTAACTCAACCTCCTCCTCCGGCAACTACTACTCATCCTCCTTCTCCGGTAACTCCTACTCATCTAGTAACTACTCCTCCTCCTTCCATAACTCATCATCCTCCTCTGGTAACTACTCATCCTCCTTCGGTAACTACTTCTCCTCCTTCGGTAACTCATCATCTTCTTCCGGTAACTCCTCCTCCTCCTCTAGTAACTATTCCTCCTCCTTCGACAACTACTAATCCTTCTCCTCTAGTAACTACTCCTCTGGGATCTCCCCCGCTTCTATCTCCTCTACTGGGATCTCCACAGAGCTCAGCTTGCAAACAACAACAAATAGTGTATTAGAGGAGATGCAGACATTCAACCTCTTCAAGAAAAAAAGAAATACTTATGATAACCATTCGAGCAGATGAAATTTACCACTTACAAAAACAATGGGACCAATTCCAGGACCATCCAACATAACAAAATCAGCCGAACCAATTCCGCAGTAGGCAAAAACACCTATGCATGCATGCAAAACATCATTGCTTACAACTTCAGCTTGGCTGCAGTAAAGCTACCATAATCATAAACCCTGCCCCTTGCGCACACAGAGTGCTCGTGAAGAATATCTTCAAGTGAGGTTTTGAAGAATTCTTGTCCAAAATCCAAAGTAGCTAACCTAAATAGAACCAGGGGGATCCGAAAAACTTTTTGATATTCCACATAATCACAAAACTCTATATAAATTCATATACACAAGAATAAAAAAAAGAAAATGACTAATTGCTCTACATAATCCAAAGGAGGATTGTTATAGGTCTGTTATGAGTTAGTTAGGCTAACGAGTTACTTAGTAACACTGGTTGTAATACGATGATTCTTACAAAACATAATAACAGAATCCTATTCTTCTTCTACAATTCTCTAAAACTACTCCTCTATTTATTTAGTGTTATCATGGTACCTTGATGTATATAATCTAAAAACGAAGAAAAAGAAAAGAACCTTGAAGGTCGAATATGAGATCCAGAAGCCTTTTCAGCTTTCACAAAATCAAGATTATATTCCATACAAGCCAAGGTTAACAAATTAGAAGTAGAAAACAACTAAAATAAATAAATAAATCAATTATTTAACAATTAAAAAAATAACATTAAAATAAAAGAAAGAAACCTCTTAATCGTCTTAGCTGCGAGTTCTCCCTCCGGGACCTCGGCTGCGAGTTCTCCCACCGGGATCTCGGCTGCGAGTTCTCCCCCCGGGATCTCAGCTGGGAGATCCGCTGATTGCAACGGTTCACTCACTCTCTCTCTCTCTCTCTCTCTCTCTCTCTCTCTCTCTCTCTCTCTCTCTCTCTCTCTCTCTCTCTCTCTACAATCTCTCACTCTCTCACTCTACAATCTCTCAGACTCTTTTAATACTATTGTAGGAAAGGGGCCAAAGGTTTAGGGTTTAGGGGAATCCGGAGAACCTTTACAAATTACTGGGCCAATTGTTGTCCCAGTTTTCACATTATATGGCCATCGGGTCACGTCAAATTGACAGTGCCACTCCTGTTAGGTCAACAAATGAGAGTGCATAGATTTTAAATACAAATTTTTTATTTAAAAAAATACAAAACAAAAAAACAAAAAGATTGGGGAGCTAGGAGTAAAGTGAGGAGAGTTCATCTTCCCAAAAACGACCAAAATACCCTTGGATTAGTGGGAAGAAGTATGGCCTCCGGAGATTATACCCAGACGACCTTGAGAATTAACATAAATTATTATGAATGAACAAATTACAATGAGCACAACTTCTCTGGTAACTACTCCTCTGGTAACTACTCCTTCTCATTCGGTAACTCCTCCTCCTACTCCAGTAACTACTCCTCCTCCTCTGGTAACTACTCCTCATCCTCCTCTTGTAACTACTTCTCCTCCTCCTCCTCCTCTGGTAACTATTCCTCCTCCTTCGGTAACTCAACCTCCTCCTCCGGCAACTACTACTCATCCTCCTTCGGTAACTCATCCTCATCCTCTAGTAATTATTCCTCCTCCTTCGGTAACTCAACCTCCTCCTCCGACAACTACTACTCATCCTCCTTCTTCGGTAACTCCTTCTCATCTAGTAACTACTCCTCCTCCTTCGGTAACTCATCATCCTCCTCTGGTAACTACTCATCCTCCTTCGGTAACTCATCATCCTCCTCTGGTAACTACTCATCCTCCTTCGGTAACTACTTCTCCTCCTTCGGTAACTCATCCTCTTCTTCCCGTAACTCCTCCTCCTCCTCTAGTAACTATTCCTCCTCCTTCAACAACTACTACTCCTCCTCCTCTAGTAACTACTCCTCTGGGATCTCCCCCGCTTCTATCTCCTCTACTGGGATCTCCACAGAGCTCAGCCTGCAAACAAAAAATAATGTATTAGAGGAGATGCAGACATTCAACCTCTTCAAGAAAAAAAGAAATACTTATGATAACCATTCGAGCAGATGAAATTTACCACTTACAAAAGCAATGGGACCAATTTCAGGACCATCCAGCATAACAAAATCAGCCGCACCAATTCCGCAGTAGGCAAAAACACCCATGCATGCATGCAAAAACTCTTTGAACTCAATCAATCCCGGGAAAGGCCGAGGATTCAAAAAATGCATAAGACCAGAATTTCCAATAGTCATATTGGGAAACATCATTGTTTGCAACTTCAGCTTGGCTGCAGTAAAGCTACCATGATCATAAACCCTGCCCCTTGCTCACACAGAGTGCTCGTGAAGAATACCTTCAAGTGAGATTTTGAAGAATTCTTGTCCAAAATCCAAAGTAGCTAACCTAAATAGAACCAGGGGGATCCGAAAAACTTTTTGATATTCCACATAATCACAAAACTCTATATAAATTCATATACACAAGAATAAAAAATAAAAAAAAATGACTAATTGCTCTACATAATCCAAAGAATGATTGTTATAGGTCTGTTATGAGTTAGTTAGGCTAATGAGTTACTTAGTAACACCTAATACGATCATTCTTACAAAACATAATAACATAATCCTAGGCTAATGAGTTTACTTCTATTTCTTTAGTGTTATCATGGTACCTTGATGTATATAATCTAAAAACGAAGAAAAAGAAAAGAACCTTGAAGGTCGAATATGAGATCCATAAGCCTTTTCAGCTTTCACAAAATCAAGATTATATTCCATACAAGCCAAGGTTAACAAATTAGAAGTATAAAACAACTAAAAAATCAAAATCAAAATCAATTATTTAACAATTAAAAAAATAACATTAAAATAAAAGAAAGAAACCTCTTAATCGTCTTAGCTGCGAGTTCTCCCTCCGGGACCTCGGCTGCGAGTTCTCCCTTCGGGGATTCAGCTGGGAGATGCTCCGGGATCTTAGCTGGGAGATCCGCTGATTGCAAGGGTTCACTCTCTCTCTCTCTCTCTCTCTCTCTCTCTCTATAATCTCTCACTCTCTCACTCTACAATCTCTCAGACTCTTTTAATACTATTGTAGGAAATGGGCCAAAGGTTTAGGGTTTAGGGGAAACCGGAGAACCTTTACAAATTACTGGGCCAACAATTGGCCCAGTTTTCACGTTGTAGGGCCATCGGATCACGTCAAATTGCCAGTGCCACTCCTGTTAGGTCAACCAATGGGAGTGCATAGATTTTAAATATAAATTTTTTATTTAAAAAAATACAAAACAAAGAACAAACAAAAAAACAAAAAGATTGGGGAGCTAGGAGTAAAGTGAGGAGAGTTCATCTTCCCAAAAACGACCAAAATACCCTTGGATTAGTGGGAAGAAGCGTGGCCTCCGAAGATTATACCCAGACGACCTTGAGAATTAACATAAATTATTATGAATGAACAAATTACAATGAGCACAACTTCTCTGGTAACTACTCCTTCTCATTCGGTAACTCCTCCTCCTCCTCCAGTAACTACTCATCATTCTCCTCTTGTAACTACTTCTCCTCCTTCGGTAACTAATCATCCTCTTCTGGTAACTACTACTCCTCCTTCGGTAACTCATCCTCCTCCTCTGGTAACTACTCCTCCTCCTTCGGTAACTCATCCTCCTCTTCTGGTAACTAACAACTAAAAGACACTTTAATTTCCTAAAATAAAAGAAGCTGAAAACAAATATATAAAAAAAATTCAATTATCTCATAATTAAAAAAGTAACATTAAAAAAAAACAATCACCTCTCATACTTCTCCTCTGGGATCTCCGATGTGATCTCCGCTGAAAACTCCCTTCTAGTAACTCCTCATCCTCTTCCGGTAACTACTTTTCCTCCTCTAGTAACTACTCATCCGCCTCCTCTTTTGGTAACTCCTCCTCCTCTTCCGGTAACTCCTCCTCCTCCTTCGGTAACTACTCATCCTCCTTCGGTAACTCATTCTCCTCCTCCGGTAACTACTCATCCTCCTTCCGTAACTCCTCCTCCTCCTCCGGCAACTACTACTCATCCTCCTTCGATAACTCCTCCTCCTCCTCTGGTAACTATTCCTCCTCCTTCAGTAACTCAACCTCCTCCTCTGACAACTACTACTCATCCTCCTTAAAAAAAACGACATCCTCATCTAGTAACTACTCCTCCTCCTTCCATAACTCATCATCCTCCTCTGGTAACTACTCATCCTCCTTCGGTAACTATTAGTGACTCATCATCCTCTTCCAGTAACTACTTCTCCTCCTTTGGTAACTACTCATCCGCCACCTCCTTTGGTAACTCCTCCTCCTCCTTCGGTAACTCATCTTCCTCCTTCGGTAACTACTCCTCCTCCTTCGGTAACTCATCCTCCTTCTCCGGTAACTACTTCTCCTCCTTCGATAACTCTTCATCCTCCTCTGGTAACTATTCCTCCTCATTTGGTAACTCAACCTCCTCCTCCGGCAACTACTACTCCTCCTCCTCCTCCGGTAACTACTCCTCCTCATCTAGTAACTACTCATCCTCATTCGATAACTCATCATCCTCCTTCAGTAACTACTTCTCCTCCTTCGGTAACTCATCATCTTCCTCCGGTAACTCCTCCTCCTCCTCTAGTAACTACTCATCTGGGATCTCCCCCGCTTCTATCTCCTTTGCTGGGATCTCCACAGAGCTCAGCTATGGAGAGGCAAATCATATGAGAGAGAAAAAAGAAAAAGAAAAGTAAAGTTACAAGTCGGACCAATAAGAGAAATTCGAAGAACTTTTACAAGGCCTGTTATCTGCCTGTTGAATAGTCGAAGAAAATGATGAAATCAACAAATAGTTGAATAGTTATAATTGAAGTCATAAACGGAAAGGTTCTAGTCATTCAAAATATGAGAATTTCGTTAGTTTGCTAAAGTCAAGTTTCTTTTGCTCTCCGTTTCGTCGAGTGTGATAAAGTGAGAAAAGCCGAGGAAAGAAGAAAATACTCAACCTGCAAAGACAAAATAGTATGGTATTATACACTGCTCATTAATACATATTACGCTACTAAAACAAACTATAAAATTACCACCTGAAAATTGAAGAGCACCAATTTAGGCACCGGACAGATTGACAAACTTTGCAGCACCCATTGCAGTGTGCGCAAAGACGGCCATGCAGGTATCCACAAATTCAGTGAAGTTGAAGAGCCCGGGAAAGGGGTGCGGATTTATAAAAAAACAAAGTGCGGCCTCGCCAATCGTCAATTGGGGGAAAGTCATATCTTGCAGTTTTAGCTTCAATGCACTTAATAAAAGCCGTCAATTGTGAGGAATAAAAGCCGCCAAAAATTATCTTCAGAAAATGATTATTTCAAAAACCCATTTTTCATACTTAGTCAATATTTTAACATAAAATAATTTTTCATGTATGATATGAATGCATGAAGAAACTAAGGTCAATCTAGGTAAAAAGCCTTAGATGTTCAATCCACTATGGTGTTAAACCCTATTTGGTTTATGTTAAAACTTATTGAAAATTAGTTTATGGAGCTATGAACTAACGTGGTTTATATAATTTAATGTTTACTTTTATTTCTACAAAGACTATAGAAATTGTAAGTACCAAAAAAAATAATCATTAAATTTTAAGCTAATAACTTTAGCTAGCCCACCCAATGAAAAATTTCTAGTTCCGCCCTTGGTTTGCAAGACTGCATACAGAGGAAAACAAATTATTAGAATACCCTTAGACCCGAATCATCGATGCTCTGATAATAATAAAAAAATTATATGCCACAAATATTTTTCAGAAACCGAATACTGCCACTCTTTATGGGCCATGCTCTCCACCAAACATTCGGTTAATCTTTTCTTTGAGGGATGCAGCCTGCATTGTGGCATAGACAACATTAATAACACTACATTCACCCAATCCCTTCCCCCCACAAGACACTAGTTATGAACGGCCCAACCCCACCTCTGCCAATATCCAAGGTTTCAGGCGTGGCACGTTGCTGATTTTCACAGATGCCTTTATGTTGTTGATAAATATGAGTCGCTAAAACCCTAGTTTGATGTATTTGCAGAGATGCCAGACCCGCCAAGAAAAAAGAAATCTGCAAAAAAAACGACATTCAAGTTTTCCAAAAATCGGCCGCCTAGGCGGGCTAGGCAGTTCCTTGTTTTATTATTATTAAATAAATAGTATAGCGCGGCTATACTATATTTAAGTTTCATAATTGCAATAGACCCGCTAGGAGAAAAGAAATCTGGAAAAAAAAAGCGCCATTCAAGTTTTCGAAAAATCAGCCGCCTAGGTGGTTCCTTTATTTATTTATTTTTATTTATTTATAAATAAATAGACTTTTTTATTTTTTTTATTTTTTTATAAATAAATAGTATAGCCGCGCGGTATACTATATTTAAGTTTCGTAATTGCAATTCTGTCTGAAGGTACTCTATCTTTCAGAAAAAGAAAAATAAATAATTCAATATGAGGTCTCTCAATTCCGAGACTGATTTATAGTTTTTCTCTGCCTATGCACTAGGAGCATATAAGCATGGGAATATCCAACATTTGAGTTTCCGATTTCGCCATTAAATTGTTTTGGTAGCTTTTCATTACATCAAGGCTGGTCTACACAAATGGAGGTGATGCCATTTTGGTGTTAGCATCAAATGGCATTCATTTTCTCTGGAAATGGCCATGGGACCTTAATTATAGTGGAGTGCTAAAGAATGACATGCTTTATAATTCTTTCCTATAAAAGTAAAACCCACAGATGCAGATGAATTTTCCATATGGGCCATACAGAGCACTTTGCACCAAAACGTCTAGCGAGGCCCACAAGGGTTTCTAAATTGACTATGCCCAACATGCCTCTGAAACATTAAACTCAACGCATTTCCTTATTTAATACACTGCTTACGATATTACGCAAGCCTCCCCATATCTATTAGAAAAGTGGTACACAATGTGATATAAAAATGTGATATGCTTGGCATTTTACTTATGGACTGCAAAAATCGATCAGAAAGAATATAATTTCTAGCTAATCTATATATATAAAGCAAAAGACAGAGAATGGTAAAACATTCAAAATACCAGAAAATGTCCTTGATTAATGCAAACATTAAAAATTGAAATTATTCATTAAATGAGGATAATATGGTAAATTCACACTTTTTCATATTTAAAAAAATTAAAATTAAAAGAAAAATCAGATAATAGATCATATTTTTATGGAACATAACTACCCATTATCTTTTTTAATTCTAAAATAAATTTAAATTTTTTTTAAAAAAAAAGTCACTCATAATTGCGTGTGGAAAGGCTAGTATATATAAAACCTATAGCTCCTTTATATAGTATAGATATAAATATAAACTAGCCTCTCCGCGCCTGTGAGAGGCTTTTTTTTAAAAAAAATTTTAATTTATCTTAGAATTAAAAAAGATAATGGGTAGTTGTGTTCCATAAAAATAGGATCCATTATTTGATTTTTCTTTTCATTTTAATTTTTTTATATATGAAAATGTGTGAATTTACCATATTATCCTAATTTAATTAATAATTTCAATTCTTAATGTTTGCATTAACCAATGGTATTTTTTGGTATTTTGAATGTCTCACCATTCTCTGCCTTTTCCTTTATATATACTAGCCCCTTGGCACATGTGTCACACATGTGCCAATTGGTTTTCTTTTTTCTTTTTTATTTTATTTTTAGAATTAAGAAAAGATAACATTGGTAGTCATGTTCCATAAAAGTAGGACCTATTATCTGATTTTGTTTTTATTTTTATTTTTTTAATATGAAAAAAATGTGAATTTACCATATTATCCTCCTTTAATTAATAATTTCAATTCTTAATGTTTGAATTAACCAATGGTATTTTATGGTATTTTGAATGTTTCACCATTCTCTGCCTTTTGCTTTATATATATAGATAGATAATACTAAATTTGGACAAACAGATATATAAAACTATATTAATTAAAGCTGAAATTGTTCCAAACTATCCATATAAAAAGCTGAAAATACAAAGTCTGAAGTACGCTTAATCTAAACACAACAACCTGAACATACAGAAACACAAACAATGATGTGATTCTCTTCTTCTTCTTTGTCCCTCTAGCCATGGCATTCTTATTCAACACCACCCATGTACCTGAGGATATTGGAAATCGCTAGGCACACCCATACACAACACGAAAAGCTTTAGCCTAAAGCTTTCCCTGGCAAATCATCTCGAGCAAATCCATCTCCTTTTTGACATGGTCATCATCAGGCCCTTGCATCAGGCTCTTAATCTCCAACGCCAACGGCATCTCAGCCTCCATGCTGCTGCCCCGATATTCCTCAACCCCGGTTACCTGGTCAACCAAGAAAGATCCACCAAACCCATAACTTTCAAAATTGAACAAATTAGAAACAGAACCCATCTGACTGTACATATTATTGGACGTCTCATTACTGATATGATCAGGATGATAAGATGTCAGGGCCCAGTTTAAACTCTCGGCATTGTTTTGGTTGAAGTGAAAGCCCCTGGAGTGATCGGATGAGAGAGCGTTTCTCTGCTCGGTTGTTTCGGTTGAAGCTGAAGAAGTCGAAGAAGAAGAAGAAGAAGAAGAAGAGAAAACGCTCCTGATGTAGTCCTGCAAGAGAGAGCTCTCGGGGGAATTAATGTTGTTGTTGGGGTCTTTGTTGGTTTTCTTCTTTGAGTTTTGCTTTCTCTTTGTTGCGTTCCAATGATTCTTGATTGTGTTTTCGGTCCTCCCCGGCAGCCTCTTCGCAATTTCCGCCCATTTGTTACCGATTTGCTTATGGGCTTCGATGAGTATTTTGTCTTCTTCTTCGCTCCACATATCTTTCTGCAAATTTGCATGCACGCAGTAAGTATACATGCGATCACCATATATATAAAACTCAAAAGCTCATTTGATCATGCATAGTTTGACCTGTTCAGTAGAAAACAATGCACGTATTTCATCGTCCTAGGGTTTTATATCTATATGCATCCATTTTTAATTAGGTCAAGTACTCATGATGAAAGTGTCACCTTATAGTTCAATAACCTCAAAAGCAGCGAAGTAGAGATGAAAAAGGGTCAATTCTGTTTTAGTTAGTCCAATTCAATAATTTGTTAACTTAGGGCCCGTTTGATAACTTCAATTTTAATTTTTAGTTTTTAGTTTTCATTTTTTTGCTAGAATATAGAGGAGAAAGAGGGAAAATGGAAGTGAGAATGAGAGTGGAGATGAGATTGAAAGGGAAGATGGGAGGGAGGAGTAGCAAAAGTGAAAATAAAATTTAAAAACTGAAATCTATTTGAAATTGTTTTCACTTTCAAGTTTTTGTTTTCACTTTTGTTACTCATCCCTCCCATCCTCCCCTCTCATCCTCTCTCAATCTCAAGATAAAACCTATGTCGTTGCTCTCAGGTTAGGATTTGATCGTGGCGAAAATGACTATAAGGTTGTGAGGTTGGTGATTCCCTCTCAATTTCATTCTCACTTCAATTTTCCCTCTCATTTTCCTCTATACTCTAGCACAAAAAATGAAAATGAAAAACTAAAATTGAAATGGTTATCAAACGGGCTTTAGTAAAAAAAAAATCAATCAATATATACTAACTCGACCATGACAATAAGTATAGTAATAAAGAAATGAAAAAGAAAATTAAGTTTTTACATGTAATCAAACTTTATATAACAAAATTATTTTACTCATCTATATACAAAAATTGAAAATATATACGAGAAAAGAACAACACCGAATCTCATATTAACTACATAATTTTGGTTCTCTAAATAAATTTGACTTTAACCCAACTTTGGTAATAAATTCTATGCTTATGGATGATAATTTGACATTTTTAGTCATCCAAATTTAAATGAATTCGGATTCGGATTATTTTATACTCATGAATCAACCCTGACAAGGGTAGTTTTGAAAATTCATCATATATCTATATTATGCTTAATTATTACTGTCTAATTAAAATCATGTGATCCAACCTAGCACTGGTCGAAACGCAAGCTCATGCATTGGCAAGCAGATATCGACAAATCGGACCTTGGGGCGGAGCTAGACTCTACATGGTGGGCGGGGGGGAAATGAACTTAATTACACACAGATTTTCAGGTTTATATAAAACTTCAAAGGAGTTTTGGGACTTTAGGGGGCCACAACCATCTCAGGCCTATATGTGCCTCTGTCCTAAATCGGATAGTGCTTTGTCAATATGCTTTACAAAATATGTAAATGGAGAAATGACAATGACAAAATAAGACAATGTAAAGAGTGTATATTCACGACATGCGTCAAAAAAGTAAATTTATCATAATTTCTAATAAATATATAACCAAATATGCGCGAAACCATATATGTATGTAACTATATGCATATATGTGTCTATATACATTAATATAATTATGAACCCAACGAAGGACCTAAATTGAGAACTTGCGAATGTCAGCTATTAGATTAGTCTAATAGTGAAAGAGATATTAAGTTCAAATCTCCGCTCGCGCAATATAGTAATCAAATATAGTGATTACTCAATAGGGCCTATTAAAACAAAATTTTAATGAAAATAAAAGGGTCTATATAGTGAAATTAAGAAATAAGCTAGAGGTATGCTTGCATCTAGTTATGTTAATGGAGTTGGATATATAGTGAAGAATTAAGGGGAAAGGGATATAAACCCTAATGTCAGGCCGCAGATGGTTGTGCCATCTTTCTCTACATTGCTTTCCCACTCTCCCAGTCAGCATCTTAGCAATTTGAGACCACTTCTTAATGCCAAACCTCCCAACCAATTGCACCAAAAGTCTGCAAATAGAGATTTAATTGCATTACCATTCATCACATAGAATTACAGAAACATCAAAATTAAAAAATTCAATACCGATCAACCTAGCTATATCGTACAAAATTACAAATTCAGATAGAGCAAGAAAAAATAAATCTCTACCTGTCTTCTTGGGGGGTCCATTGGCCTTTGATGATGGTGGGTTTCTTTTGCAGTGCCTTACTACTGGTGGGTCTTCTCATACACAAACTCTTGGTCTTCTTCTGATCATCAGCTGAGAGTCTCTTGCAAAACTCAGTCTCTGTGCTGCTGCTGCTATTGCATGTGACCTCATCTGAAGGCAAACTTATGTCCATAGCCGATGATGATCCGAATTCTCCAAAATTGATCAACGGCGGAAGTTGTATGCAGCTTTGTGGGCCCATCTGCGCCTGGTCATCTGGAATTTCCTGACCATCCAGATGATGATGATGATGATGATGATGATGATGAGCACCCCAATAGGCCCCCCGAGCACCATGGAAGCCGATACCATCAGGTGCTAGAGGAACAGCCACAAAATCATGAGGATTTGTGTTGTAATAAATCCCACTGAAGGGGTTTGATGAAGACCCCTCAATGGTAGAGAAATGATTGATATGATCAGAACTGGTTTTGAAGTCATCATGAGAATGAGAATTCAGATTCAAATGGGACCCATGAAGGGGTTGATGATGATGGTGATGATGAAGATGAAGATGCTGATGATGAGGATCAAAATGAGGAACCAGGGAAGAAAACAAAGGCTTGTAATTGGGTGGTGGTGGGGAAGAAGAAGAGAGTTGTGGGCGTAGGGAATTAATCCCATTGTTGGTGTTGGAAGGATGCTCTGGTTTCAATTTCATAGGGGTTGAAGAATCAGAGAAAAGGATTGAAAGGAAAGGAAAATTATCTAATTCTTTCAAGTTTGTTTCCAACTCCATGCAGTGGAGAGAGAGAGAGAGAGAGAGAGAGTCTAAAGAGAAACAAAAGCTCAAGAAAGGAAGGCTGGTTTAATGTTGTGCTGTAAATGGGGGGTGCGTTCTCCTCTATGTAGTTTTTTATGAGTGAGGTCTGAGTCTGAGAGCAAGGTAAATGTAGGGCCCAATCTAGCCATCCAAGGGCTCATGTTTCTTCCCTTCAGTGACTGTTCAGCTTCTTTAACATTGCTTTTTCTCTAATTTTCGAAGCAAAAACTAAAATAAAAATATTTTTACAACAACAAAAAACATATGCAAAATAATCATTAGGTCGTTAGGAAAATTCTCAGACAGGGTTTCGCGACACGTGGCAGACATGTACCGCCCTTCGTTATGTTTTAGGGCCCCCTATGTTTTATGGCGTGACATTACCCTTGTATTGTATTTTCTTCATGAAACGCAGCGCTTCAGTGTGTGTTTTTCTTTAATAAAATGACAGCCAACGGTGGATTGGATGCACTTTGCCCGAGATGGACCTCACATTATTTCTTTGCATTTCCAACTAGGAAAAAACAAATTTACAGCTCCTTTTAAAATAATTTTAGCTTTAATTATGAAAAGAGTCAAGCTAGCTAGGAAATAACAACTCTCAATTTCATTTGCAGCAGAAAAAACTCTCAATTTCATTGAGGAAAAAAAACCTATTAATTAAATTCATTTGAATATAATTATTTTGATCAACATAGTCTAGCCCAGTTACGTACATACCTAAGATAAAGAGCATTGACTAGCATACCTGGGGTCTCATGTTCGAATCCACACGGCATCATAGTTGTGTGTATGTGAAAAATCCTAAAACTCTCTAGTTTAGACTATCACTTGTAGAAAAAATAAATTAAATAAAAATTTATTATTCTTATTATTTTACTATGAAATGATTTTTTTTTTTCAAGGTTATCAAATTTTATCTCAGTCAAACTTATCTACCAGTCCAAGTCAGGTAAGTCCCAGTTATTAATTATGCGTGCATGAATAAGGCCTGCCAAAAATGTAAATTACAAGGAAATATCAATTTTAACTATTGTTATATTTTTCTCTTTGCCTTGGTTAAACATAGTTTTTTATCTTTAATGGAAAGTGTGATGCATGTTGTAAGGTTCAAGTACTGAATCTCATAATTACAAACCTCCAAATCCTACTTACCCTTTTTTTGATAATAAATTTATAATTTAAAAAATAGAATAGAAAAAAAAAAAAGGGGCCTTCAAAATGAAGGATTAGGGCAATGAAGTAATTATGCAGATGGGTTTTGTAACCATATATTTTGTCCATTTTTGGAAAGGAGGTTAAAACCTGGATTGGATTTGTCTCAACTCAAGCCATGCATGACCTATGAGGTGTATTTGTCCAATTAAGGAAATGCATCTTTTCTGTAACTGAACTTTTAATGCATCCTAAATTGGCATCTAATTGAATGGATATCTATTTATTTTCATAATAATAATTAAGGTCTTGCCAAATTTTGCTTTGGATTTTAAATTTTGTTCAGTTACAGCGCAATATGCCCACATGGTTAAAGCTAATTACTCTAGCAAAATAAATCTGAATTTGACTATTTTAATTAATTTTGTTTTGTTTTTTGGCTTAATCTATTTGACTATTTCCACTCCACTCTTCTAAAATACTAGGTAGTGAGTTAGAGTCACATGTACCAGAAGAACTTGTATGGAACAGGGACAACACTATTTTGCTATCTCCAATTAATCACATACTGCCACATGAAAAAATTATCACGCATGACATAACGTGAGTGGCATAACGTGATTGGCCGATGATAGTAAAATAGTGTTATCCTCGTTTCATATGAGTGTTTCTCCACATGTAGGATTGAATTTAGGGAAAGCGCTGCAAAATTGAATATTAGTTTTAATGTGCTTTACTTTCAGTAAAAGGCTTAATCAATAATAATAATTATATTAAAAAAAGTCAAAATACATTAGCTTTATTTTCGCTGTGGTTAATTGATGACAAACAAGAGGCCCTAGATTCAGTACCTTTTGTCTCTTTAACCGCTGAAATAGATAAAGCAATATTTTACCTTCCACCTGAAATTTAACAAACATTTTAGTTACAATTTTATTGGACTTCAAAATTTAATGAACAACCTCGAAGCTTGTTGTATTTGTTTATCATTTATTAAGAAAAAATAATTAGCAAAAGACGAAATATTTAATACATGGCTTGGTTTGCATGAGCCCAGTTTAGTTGAAGATTTGAGACTTAGAAATCTTAATCAAACCGGACGAGCCCATCCCAACCCAACCCAACCCATTGCAGGCTGCTACTTGGCCACGGACTTTATAACTGCTGTCCACGTGGCAATCAATATCTAGTATCCTACGGCTGAGAAGTGATGGAACAAACCCCATCAACCACAACAAACAATAATGGATCAGAATCAGATATCATAAACTTGCTGATAAATAATTACTATATAAAACTGCATTTCATAGAACTACACCTTGATTACATTTATAAATATTTAGCTAACAAGTGCTACATCTTCTTTTGTGCCCTTTCTTTTCTACCCAAAAATTAACACAAACAAAAATGGAGACCAGGAGACAAGAGGTTCGTTCAGCAAGGGATGAAGAGGTTTAACATCAAGAGTTTTTAGCCCACCTCAAAATCAAAAATCAAAAATCAAAAGTCAAAAGTCAAACTGTCACATCCTGGTTGCGCTTTGTAAAGCTTGCCCCTACAGAACACTGCCGAAACACCAAAAAAAGGACAGCCAGCAGCAGAGCATATGTTCCCCCCCCTATAGGATAGCTGAAGTTACGCATTTGCAATATGATACCCACCCTCCTCTTCTTGAGGTATCATACCTTCCTCAGCTTCATCCACCCCACCACCATACGGGAGTGAGCGTGGAGGTGGCGGCGATGACCGTTCACGTTCCATCATTGCTTTATGAAAACTCCACCCTGCAGAGCCTCCACCTGTAGGCAGAGCCTTGTCGAACCTCTCAAGACTACGACTACGGCTGCGGTTAGAACCTCTATGTCCTGACCCCTTGTCAGGGCTTCGGCCTCTATCATACCCATTGTTGTGACCACGGTCATACCTGTCCCATACAACAAAATGCATTCCAACCGTCACTCCTCAAAGCACATTTGACACCACAAGACATCAAAGTTTAATTCCATATTATAAACCAGCCTGAATAGTATTGATTATTGAAACTTTAATTTTGTACTTGTTTCTGTGCCTAAAAGTTCCACAACTCTTTCATGCAAAGATTATATCATATTATTTACAACCAAAGCAAAAAGTTCAGCCGAATAATTCAATCCACTTTGGGAAACAATCAGATCCACAATAATACACATAAAATAAAAGCATCAATAAAAATAGTCCCGTACCTGCCAGAAGAGGGAGTAAATCCCCATCCGCCTCCCCTCCCACCATCCCTTCCACCATAACTTGAATCATTTCGTCCACCACGACCCCCATCACGGCCACCAGACCCAGAACCCCAACGTCTGAACCTGTTCATCCCACCACCACCACGGGTAGCCATCTCACGAATTTCTGGGGGGACACGCTGATTTGCCCCTTCCAAAACTTTGATGAGATCTGATGCATACTTTGAATCCTGATCACCGAAGAATGTGTAAGCCAGCCCAGTGGCACCAGCTCTTCCAGTTCTCCCAATTCTGTGAACATAATCCTCCACTCCAGTGGGGAAGTCGTAGTTGATAACCACCCTGTAACAAAAAGAACACTGCAATCTTAACCACCAATTTTATACAAATCTTAAGCAGGTACGGAATGCATGGTAGAAGCACCAGATTATCTGAAATAATTGTTTGGCCAGACAACTATCCACAGATCCACGATTCTAACACAAGTATAGATATATGACTATAAGCTGGGCAGTGCGAAACCTTATGTCCTTGATGTCCAATCCTCGAGCTGCAACATCAGTTGCTACAAGAATTGGAGTCCTCCCAGAGCGAAATTGATTCAACACGTAGTCCCTCTCACTCTGAGATTTGTCACCATGAATTGCAGCAGCTCCAAACTGGCGGGTTAGGTTGCGAGAAAGTTGATCGCACATCTTCTTGGTTGAACAAAAGATTATTATTTTGGATCCTGGCTCTTGAGATCGCAATATTTGCTCCAGTCGCCTGTGTTTCTCCATTGGGGCGAGTACTTCAATATACTGTAATACACAATATTTTTTTGGTAAAGCTGTAAGACAATATTTCAAGACTACATAAAACACAAACTCATTATTCATTCCTCAATTGGTGCTGGGGATCAAATATGGAAAAGAATTTTTCTTTTTAAATAGAACATTTAAGTGATCATTCTGATCACCTAGAGTGATATTCTAACAAGTAAGAAAACATGTATTGATAAGTCAACTAATAGCTATAGACTTTAGTACGGCCAGCACAGATAGAGTATAATACCTGTGTGATGGATTTATTCGCAACCAGTTCATCGACATTGCCAATGTTAACCTGAACAGGATTGACCAGCAGATCTGCTGCAATCTTGCGAACCTCCTTCGGCCAAGTTGCTGTATACATGAGGGTCTGGCGGCGAGCAGGTACCTCATTCACGATCTTCCTTATTTGAGGTTCAAAACCCATGTCCAGCATACGGTCAGCCTCATCCAACACTAAGTACGAAACTTGATGGAGGCTGATTCTCTTCATTTCAAGAATATCATTCAAGCGGCCAGGAGTGGCAACCACAACATCGGCTCCTCGGTCAATATCTCTCAACTGTGGACCCTTTGGAGCTCCTCCATACAAACACTAGAAACAAAACAGAAGAATCATTTAAAAGGAAAAGATAACGACTGGAATATTACAGTGGAGTTGGAAAAAGGACCAGAAGTAACATACCACACAAGATATCCTTGAGGTCTTCCCGAACTTCACTGCCTCTTCTTGAATCTGTGTTGCCAGCTCCCTTGTTGGTGATAAAACCAACACAGTGGGACCCAACTGAGGGTCATTACGGCTGCGCTTGAGATGGATGAATCCTGGAAGTAAATACCCCAAGGTCTTCCCTGAACCTGTTTTAGCAATGGCTACTATATCTCTACTTTGAAGAGCAACCGGCCAAGACTGTGCCTGAATTGGAGTTGGGGCAGAAAAACCTGCATTTTGTACCTGGAAAAAGCAAAAATTCCAGGAACCCCTATAAGCAGACGTACTTGCTTCAAGATTTGTGATTTGTTTTCTTTTTGGGCTTATAGAAGAGTGGAATGGCAGAAGAAGCAACACCCCCATTGCAGGCGACCAAAGCTTGCATCAGCAAGCTGGAGCAGGAGGAGGCCTCTTCTTTCATTCGGGCCGAGTGGCAGACTGAATCATGACCAACGGCAGTCCCAGCCACAAACTTGGGTGATTCGGAAAGCCCTTTCCAAAAATTGGTCCACCGTAAAAGGGCGCTCCAAATTAAATGCAAGCCCCCACAATGAGGGCAGCACAGCGTACGACATTAGCTCCTCCCAGGAGCAAATATCGCACCTGCGACAAAAAGTACAGATGGCAAAAGAATTAACATGAGTCTGAAACTCAACATTGGACCTCCAGCAATCACATAACTTTTCACAAAACACTCGGGGTTACTTACAGCAGCTAATGGCCAACAGTATTGCACAAAAAAGAAATACCAAAAAGGATAAAAATAACTCAATACCTCTCTAAGAATCTCAGATGGGAAGCCAGTAGCTTCAAATGAAGTGAAGGGTGGAGGCACATTATCACCCTAACAAATGCGGCAAATCAAAAGAAAACAAAACATCATTCAGACATACAAGATAACCGTAAACAAAATCACAGCAGCTCTAAACAAACCAACTATCTGACGGAATCACAAATTCGTACCATATATATATATAAAACTAGACAATTGATAATAATAACAATTATAATATAGGAGTGCATGCATGTCAGCCTATAGATTTGTGTTTAGGAGAGGGAAGGGGAGAGAGAGAGAGAGAGAGAGAGAGAGAGAGAGAGAGAAGTGGCAACATAACTCCATTGAAGAATCCTAATACGACATGAGAAGCCTCTATCATAGTGAAACACATGCAAGAAAAGTGTGCATTTTGCACCAAAATTCTTTATTTGAAGAATCAAACTAAACCAACAATTACTAATGGATAAAATATAGAAGGAAAAAATATCGCACCAAATAACAGAGTACTGCATAAAGCATCACAACCAAAAACCAACTTACGCATTATGATACCAAGCATATATAAGAAATTCATTAATACTCACAATAACAGATATTTCATGTCGACGACTATAAGCCTCAGCAGACAAACCAATTCCAGTGTCTGATGATCCATTTCCTCTCAGAGAAGATCCTCCAAGTGCACTAAGTGTCCCATTCGGGGTATTATGAGAAGAAACTGTTGCACTTCTTGCACTCTAATTCATAAATAAGAACACCATATCAGTTCCCATATGAAAGCGCTTACCAAGCAGGTTGCATGGAGCTGCAACAGTATTAAGAAGTCATCCAACAGCTCCTCTAAACACAACCCTAAAACAGTCCAAAACTTTCACGGAAAATATTTTGGTTCGCAACATGAAAATACAACAAAACATTCTACTAGCAATATGGGAAAACATATAAAGTTAAAGGTAACAACACAGACGGTCTATATAACTGAATATACGTCAAATCTGTACAGAAAATCTACCACCAGTACTAATAATATGGACATCTACCTGCTGATTTCTTGGTCCCGCGTCAAATTTTGACCCACCATTGCTGCCTCTGCCATACCTATCATCTCCCTCATCAGGACGACGTCCTTGTGAAGATTGTTGAACATGAACTGAAGAACTTATAGATTGTGCCGAAGACGGCTTTAATGGAGGAGCTGAGCCCGTAGGCCTGTCATATTGGGTAACATTAGTCTCGGGGTTCCAAAAGTAAAGATACCCAGTTTTACCATCAACCAATCCTCTCCATGGTTTGGGAAGAGTGGGGTCCTCCGGAGCATATCGAGGACCACTAGAGGCAGTTGCAGTGGCAGCCATGGCAATGGAACACTATCCTATAACATTACAAGGAAAAACGGAAAATACAAATGTTAGCAACAAATACAAACACAAAGCAAACAAATTAAGAAGAACAATATCTCCAATAATAAATCAATATATCGGACAAGTGACATGCATTATGTGAAATTACCGCTAGAGAGGACATAGAATTAAACCCCAACATTTTGAGAAATAAATACAAGACATCGGAAACCTAAAGTTATGAAGAACTTGATAATTATAAAGGCAGAAAATCCGTTCCCAACAGCAAAATGAAAAGGAAAAAAAAATTACATTTATGCCCCGTTACGAGAAAATTAGAGCATATGAAATAAAACGAAACAAAAGCCAACAAAATTCTAAGTCTCCTAAAGGAACCCAAATAATCAAGGATGCAATTAAGGTCTAAACCTAGCGTTATCGGAGAAGCCCTAAGATAATCGGATATGCATAAACCCTAGAACCAACTCAGACGAATCATGCATGCGACCTAAAAAGAATACAATGAACACACAGAGATCTAAGAGATCTATAAAGAGGGAGTTAGGGAGACGCAGAAAATCGGACCTGACGGCGTCGTTTCGGAAAGTAAAGGAATGAGAAAAGCTGCGATGGGATCTGATGGCGTAACCCCCTGGCTCTGTGAAAGTGGAAAACTACGCTTCCGAAGGGTGAGAAGCGTAGAGAAAAGTGGGAAGCCAAGGAGACGAGCCAATAGGTTATTTATAGAAATATCGGCCAGAAACTTGGGTGTGTTATTTTGACCACGGTTAAATCTTTTTATTTATTTATTTTATGGGCCTTTTATTTATTTACAGCGCCTGAAGAAAATATCAGGCTCGTTCGTTCGTTAGCACTTGGAACCTTCGGTGGGTTGGTGGGCCTTCATATAATGAATTACTAGTTTGTTTTGGATCAAACTCATCATCAATTTGCATTAGATTTTACAATCTTTCTTGACGAGAAAACAAAGGACTGGATATAGAGCATATGCTTAAAAGGACGGCTTTACTAAAAAGTAGAAAATAAAAGACATCGTTTTTGCATTTTGCTTTGCAAGTGTATGTATATAAGTCGGTCCTGACTGAAGCTTTGATCAACTGAAAATACGAATTTTGATTTTTCTTTTTGCTGTATAAAAACCCCTCCTCACCGGCGACCAGTATGAAAATGGAAAAGTATTCTTTTCTCAATCGATGGGGTCTAATTTACGAAAGGGGGACCCAACTTGGGTGCAATAACCCACTCGTTTTCTCTCCATCTTTTCCAGACAAGAGAGGGAGATGGGGCAGAAACCAGGCAAATAAGACTTGAGACTTGAGACTTGAGAGAGCATCAATTTTAAGACAATTTGAAGTTAAAAGTCAGTTCATAACAACTACCAGAACCGAATATCCAAACTTGAGAAAAAATAAAATGCAAGATCTTTTCTTGCTTGTCGCGGTTTCAATGCCATAAAGTTACTTAAGCAGATGATTTACAAGGAATCAATTGTTCTTTGACATTATACACTTGACCAAGTCTAGTATACGAAAGTAGTCATAGAAGAGTGAGGATTCTTTACCCTCGAGTCCATCTCGATGATGCCTGTTGCTGCCTGCAAGATTGTTACATGGACTCCCACCAACTACAAGATCAAAACCACCAAATAAATTCATATAATGCTCCAGGCTGTCACCATTCAGCTGCTGTACATCATCAAGGTCATACAAATTCCCTCTCTGGTTAGTTTGTTCCCACCAACTCCTCACAACACTTCTGTTCACTGCAGATTTCTCTACCGACACGACATTCTTCAGAGGGATACCAAGCCGGTGAAGAGCTATTTCTGCCCCACCAATCCCAGAGAAAAGAGAGAGGAGGTTTATGCCATTAGGAAACATCTCTCTCAAAACTGACAGATGGTATGCCACGGTATCAACCTGGAATAAGTTGAACTTGTAATCAAAATGCATATAATATCTGACAAACAGAAAATTCTAACTTGAAACTCTACTAGGGAAACCATGCAAGGGGGGAAAGACAAACAAACAAACAAGCAACCATTTACATTAACTATTTCATGATTCTTACGGCAAAGACATAAACTTTTTCAAATTTTCGGGATTTACCCGCACATATGAATCAATGCATCATATATTAAAAATGAATATTAAATAGATCTAAATTCCAATGAAACAAAGACAGAATTCACTACCTGGAATGAATTCCCGAGTGATTTGTATCTGTCAGTCCTGCTTATTCCCCTTGTGTGGTTCTTTGGGAATCCCAAAAGCATTTCCACTTCATCAGGCTCAAGTGGGGCGACCTTGTTTCTTCCTACCCACACCAGATTCCACTTCCGGCATTCATCAAGAACATACTTTTGGACTCCTAGTGGTGGTTCACCATCATAATCCTCAATAGCCTTCCTGATCCTCTCTGTTAATTTTGCACTGGCAATGCAAGTTTGCAAGCAGTTCAGCTTTGTCCGTGTGTCCCATGAAGGCCACCATTTCCTTGTCAAGGGAAATGCCTCATGTATGGTGTTTGGAGGAAGCGGAATAAGAGGAAATCTATTATCAAGAGGAAGATTGTGAACATAACCTCTTTTCCTCGCGGCCGCACAAAAGTACTTGGAGTCAACAAACTCCGGTTGCACGTCATACAGGAAGCGGGATATAGTGGTCCAAACCCCTTTAGGAGCAAGTGCCACATTCTCATAGTAGAAATATGGTGGCCCTCTAGCTGCCTCTGGAAGATTCCTCTGTGTTTTCAAACATGGTTCAGATGGGATGCCAAACCCGACCATTGGATTTGGGAGATGAACCGTCTCATCATCTTCGCCTGTGGTCTGGTTCCCAAGTCGCATCTGCCTTTTCTTTTTCAGCATCTCGTACTCAAGAAGTTTCCTCTTCTTGTATGCATGATTTGGTCTTGGCTGCAAAAGTAGAACCACCAATCACAATCTACTGAACATGGCATGAATAAATAAAACTGATTTTGTAGAAAACTCAAGAGACTATTATATTCTATACTACTAATACCTTCTCTTCAAGAGGAAAATTGACATCTTCTGCCCTTGCCATCTGAGCAGCAAATATGAAATCAGTCAACTCAACAACCGTGGAGTCAAGACCTGCGGTGTTTGAAAGAGGAAAAGTGGGGCTGAGGAAGGAGATACTGGTAATCATAAACTATTAGAATTGAATAAGAGACTGAGAAAGGATGGCAATGGCATAATCAACTGACTCAACTAGCAGAATCATCCAAAAAGAATCAAAGCAAAAGTAAAGTTATACCACATCTTTCTATTGCTATTGAAGCCTCCTCTACCGTGTACCCCATATTGACCAAGGACGACATCTTTTTCTCTTTCTCAGATGTAGGATTTATGATTTCCTGCAAAATAGTTAAATTAAAATGTCTTTGTCGTGAACCCACTATCCCTTGTATATTCATGTGTTAGCATATAAAATAGCGTGGACACAAGTTTTAATGATATTGCAGAAAGAAAAATGATATAGTATATTTGTTGCTTGGAGGATTGGGGAAAAATGAAATAGAAAGCTTAGCAAAAATAAAAGGAAAATGTCAGCTCACAACCGTCTAAAAGACATAAAAATCCATAACATACAACCTATTAATGAGGTCAATAACTACCTCATTATCAGAAAAGCTATCCATATCTGAAAAATCATCCAGAAAACTCCCTTCGTTATCAGAAGAACAGGGATTACAATCAACTTGTTGCTGTGCTTGAGGAGAACTTTCAAGAGCCTGCGAAAATATAGCAAGAAAACAGATAAATGTGAATTCTTCTCCTTCTTTTTTCCTTTTAAGTCCGGAAGAATTTATGTTCTTAAAGTTTGGGAACATGAGACCCAGGATACCTGTGATCCATTCACCTTGCAACAAAATTTTAAAATATGTGCTTTGTGTTACCAAGCTCAAACCCAAAATTATCTATATCTCCAAGAATAAGTATCCAAAGCAGCATTGGCAAGCGAAGAAATGTTGACTCACCGAATATGTGAGGAGGGTTTCCAGAATTGAATCCGTGTTCTCCTCTCCTGGATATTCCATAAAAGCGATGTTATATAGTGTTATAATTGAAACAGTCCAGGGAAAAACTCATGCTGAAATGACATGATACAGCTTACCATGTTCCTGAATTGCTTTGGCAACCATTTTTCCAGAAAATCCCATCCCAATAAAATGATCAACAACTTTGGAATTGGAAGGACCTGGAGATGAGCTCGACTATAGGAAGAAAACAGAATTGCATGTTAATTATGTAATATATATTAAATACCCCATCAAGATATTCATCTGGTATATATTATATTTCAGAAAAACTAATGCAAAAACATTTACCTCCCCACAGCCCACAACAGCTTCTCCACCAGGAACTGTCAGACTTGAAGAAGAAGATAAAGTGAAGTTATCAATTTCCAGCTCATCTTCTGTATTCCAGTCAATATCATTCCCATCTTCGCCAGAAGTATTTCCATCCTGCACAAAGTTTATATAAACACACGTGAACAACAAAAAGAAGTAAACTGGACTGGCAAATACTAGACAGAATGATTTTAGTCAACTGAGGGTTCACGCATTACAACTGCAGTGAACTAACAATACATCTATCAAATACAGCCAAACAGCCCAGACTGTAAAAAAAATTTACAAAAACCCAATAAATAGCTGCCTAAATTCCACATTCAGCAAGAAAGATCAATCTTTAAATTCGGAAGAAAACAGACCCCGCAACAGCAGGTGTTAACAAATTGTGTGCAATAACCAAAAAGGTCTGCAAACAGCAATAATTTAATAAATTCAAAATGAAGAGTGACTAAAAATTAACAAGGGACTAATGAATACAGAACTTAGTTAGAAAACTAGTACCATTTCTCTTCAAGCTATGTTTGGCCCACGCAGAGGTTTGCAAGCTGTCCAAGTAATACACAGAAGGAATAAGTGCCAAAAAAAATGCAAAGTTTAAATAATTTCCTAACTTCCATAACAGGCTTTGTAATAGACAACTGGGATTACATACTCATACTATTATGTACCATATCTGTAATAAAAAAATATTACTTAAAAGATCAAGTAATGAAAGTTGTTGAGCCGTCTAAAGAATGACTCAACCAAGCCATTGGCTGTGGCATACGGATCTTTTTTATAGGGAGATTGATGATGCAGAGCTTACATGGGTGGTTAAGCAATAGTAATCGTGTCCCAGATGAACCCAGCTGCAGAGCTATCCCAAGAACCGTTGCTGAAGAGATTCTCATTAATTAGTGTAATGTTAATGAAGGAAACAAGAAATAATAATATCACCATCAACAATAAAGTTACAATCATAAATTCTCATGATAATACCTAAATTGGAAAAACCGTACATAAAGACAAAGTAGCCCAAAATTGGTAGCGAATGAATTCAGGGGAGTTGCCCTGACTACCATCACAGGAAATCATTCTTAGCATCTTATGATTCAGGGCAGACACGTAATACTTTTAAATGTAAAAGCTATGTTGTCATTGTATGTTATGGCTGAATCATTTTAAAACGTATGCATCATTTTGTATGTTATACTTGAATTCAATTTCACCATTGATGTATTTCTATCTCCTAAGATTCTAAATGATAATTTCCAAACTTAGTGAAAAATTTCGTGCTTAGGGAGTTTAAGTCTTACAAACAGTATAAAACCAATATTCAAATAGTAGTAACATGCAGGACGTTATCAACTACTTCTGAACTGGAGTTGACTAGTACTTGACACGAACACGCACAACCCAGAAAGAAGCCGACAAAACTCAATTATCACCATTATCACCAAAGGGGTTGCAAAGAATATAACATCCATGAGGCCACAAGTTAAAAAATTCATTTAGCATTGCCAAAGAAATATTTGATTTTTCATATATTCTTTAAACAATAAATGGCCAGACATTGTAGATTTCAATATGGACCAAACCCCTTTTATCCCCTATTCTTCCTAATTTCAGGATTTGAAAGCCACAACAGTCTCCGCCATCTAATAACATCCACAAAACCCCCTCTTTCTTCAACATCAAGCAGACTAGGAAACAATCTCTACTCTCTATTAATGTAAAACGTAAACCCCCCATTTGTTTACTGAGACAATTGAGGAAAATGAGGAACGAAATCTTTAAAAAGTTCTCAATATGTCCTACTTTCTATGGCAACCAAACAGTGCATTACATTACATCAGTTGCATAAAGAAACTCTTAATCATTAACAGATTCATAAAATTAAATTAAAAAACCCTAATCAACAACAAACATGACGAGAAAGTAATAAGCTACAACTTATAACCGCGATTTGAAAAAAAAAACTAGCCTTGCTCAAAGAAAATTTACCTCCGCAAGCTGAAAATGCAGAGTACCTCTGTGATCGTGAAGGCCTCCTTGTTAATATCGGAAATGCACTTCACCTCACCAAAAATTCGCCTTGTGGCTTTGTACGGTGAATATGAATAGAGCTCCGAGCCTCCGCCCGTTGAAAAGAGAAAAGGGAAAAGGGGCGAGGAAATCTGCAGGGAAACAAGAAGAGCTACTTGCAGAGAAAACCTAGAGAGAGATAGTTGTCGGTCTATATAGAGACACTGGTTGCAGTCGAGAGTTGCGAGAACCAGCGCTGAAGAACCCAAGGGAGGAACATGGTGCCTGCCTGGTGCGTTTGGAAACGCACAACGACACGGCGTGCTGTGAAAAACGTTCAAATACTCGCTCGCTCAATCGGTAACTCCCGCTGTATATTTTATAATAAATTTGGGTTAAATTATATAAATTCATTACAGAAATTAGTTTTATATTCTCTCTCTTTCGTAACACTTTTCTTGAAGCTTCTTTGCGTTATTTATACGAGTGTGAATAGCGTTTCTCTTTTATTTATTCAAATTTTATATATTAACTAGAAAAGCAAAAGTTGGGTCCAGTCAATGGGCCTCACCTTTTGCTGTGTGGTGGGATGAGCAAGTATGTTAATTCCATACTCTCAGGAGTATGAAATTAAGATTCTCATTTTCTTTTTAGTGGAAAGTGACATAAGCAAGTCAGAGCAATAATTATGAAGAGTTATCCCAACTTGTATCTCAACCACCTCACATGGCATGTATAAGTGAGTACAAGCAAAAGACAAAAATATATTTTTTAAGTGAAACTCAAACAAAGTGTCAATAACATTTGTCTATACTCCATATAATAATTTAGCATATAGAAAGGAAACTTTGTTCAAGTTAGAAAATAAAGATATATATGTATTTTTTGGTAAAATTCACAAAAGCGAATAATTGTTTATAAAGTTAAGTTTCCAATTTTCCATATTTACGTGATTTTGTTGATATACTTTTAACGTTGATTACATAGTCCCGTGTCGGGTTTGTTTTGTATGATCTTTCTAATAGGGCATGACAATAAGGAAATGTGTGTTTATTTGTATTTGATGAAATTACTCTTTTGTTACTCATTAATTATCTTATCTTCCCTTTCAAACATTAGGACATAATAAAACCAGCCATCATGTTTAGCAATGGTCACGGTGGTGGCCGCAGCTAGCTTGGAAACTGACCATATCGGCCGACTGACAAGAGGAGAGGGCCGGGGAACATGGGGAATTAAAAACTTTTGCGTGTTCGAATGCTTAAGGGGAAAATGAGAACACAAATCTAACAAAAACAAAAGCGAGAGTGAGAGCCGAGTAATTTTCTTGGCTATAGAATTACGATATGCAAACAATTCAAGTATAATCAGTCTGGCATGAGCATGATCAAGATCAAAATCACTAGAACAGGTGCGATATATCACATTGTCGCCTAGTTACCAAATCTGCAGAGTTTAGGCTACCAAAGAATTCAAGCATATTGGCATAGCAGGCCGCAGTAACACATGGAAACTATACTTATATGCACTTGAACCAATTCTAAATCATTAGATATCTCCACGGAAGCACAGAAAAAGGGCGGGAGGGAGGTAGAGAGAGATTCTATTTAAGTCTGATAAATCTTAGTACATACATGATCCAATCAATAGTCAGTCAGGAGTTTCGAGCGTGTAATGTGCCAGATTGAAAAGGAAGTGTTGGAACTATTTCAAGGAAACAAACTAGGATGTCCATAATTTTTCGCTAGCATTACAATAGTACAGTCTTGCTGCAAACGAATTTGCCTTGGTGTGCCTTATCTAGATACCTAGAAAGGCACATTGCTTTCGGGCATGCTCAGGTATCAGTCTGGACAGAAGCTCAAAAGTTGCTCCCTTCAGCTCTGCACGAGCATCATCATTACAAATGCATTATCAGCAGGTTATATATATATATATATATGTACAGGGATATCAATCACAGAAATGAAGAGCAAACCTTGAGGCTTGAAGTTGAATAGAGGTGGCAAAGGGCGCCCATGAGGGAGACGAGCATTAGGATCACGGAGTTGATCAAAAAATGGGTGGACACAGGCCTCAAGCTGCCAAAATAAAGAAAATAAACAACTACATTTGATATCTAATACGGACATAAGAATTTCAAGTTCAATGGAATTAAAAGTTTAATACTCCAATGCCCCACTAATGTCCATCATAAGAAACTGGATTAAATAGAAGATCAGAATAACTAAATCTCATCCTTGCCATTTTCGCATGAAGACTTCAAAAGAATAAAGATACTTACAGCAGTGCACCTTAGGCTTGGAGAATACTGAAGTAGTCTTGACACAAGATCTACAGCTTCTGGGGGCATGCGCTTGTGGAATATCTGCATGAAAAGAAGATAATACGAATGAAAATGGCATGCAAAACCATCAGAGAAGAGCAATTGTCAGCAAGGAAGCTAGAAACTCACTTTGTGCCAAGGGTGAGCCTTGATTTGGGGGAATTTGAATTCTGTGTAGTTTGGGTTCATACATTTAATTTCCTCACGAGTTGGTGTTCCCAGTACCTAATTTCGGAGGAGAAATGCTAATTCAGTTCAAATTGCAGAAGCTGATTGATCAAAATTTCGAGTTGATCGAAAGATGGATATATACTTTCCACCATGCAGAAGGTAGCGAGAACATTACCTTAATAATCTCAACAAGCTGATCAACTCCACATTCACCTGGGAACAGAGGCTACAACAAGGGTTGCCAAAACAGAGATGAAAAAACAACAAAATGTGAATCCATTTCCTGCTAAAAAATAAAAGAATAAGTAGAACTTTTTATCCTGTATAGAAAACCTGTCCAAGAAGCAGTTCAGCAAGAACACAACCCACAGACCATATGTCAATGGCAGTAGTGTATTCAGTTGCCCCAAATATAAGCTCAGGTGCTCGATAATAACGAGAACAAATATATGATATATTTGGCTCGCCTTTGACCTGTCATGGATAATGATGAAAAAGTTCAGACAAAACAAGGAAGGCAGACCCAAACATACCATGCATGCAACTGAAAATGGATCAAGACAGTTGGCGTCATCTGCATGAGCATGAACAAGAACACAAGTGTAGTAATGCATTTAAAGTTGTACTGGTGAGTCTAGTTTTATGCATTCATCCATGCATTATATATTGCTCTATCTCCAATAAATGTTCTACTGCAAGAAATAAGACACTAGAAGAAGAGAATACCAGGACTTTTGCACTTCCAAAATCACACAGCTTAACCTGATGAGTATGGGGATTGACCTGAAAAAACATATTGCAGTGCCAAAATCAAAATATGATTAAGTAAAAGAAAAGGGGAAAAAGGAAGAAGGATATATTCAACTACAAACCAAGAGATTCTGCGGCTTAATGTCTCTGTGGCATACACCTATCCCTCCATGAATATATGCCAGAGCTCTACAAATCTGACAAGAATGAAAACCAAGCAAAATAAAGTTACCAAAAGAACTCGTACCTGAAAACCCTAAAATTTCTGTCATAATCTTTTGCACATTAATATACTAGTCAACATCTGATTTTTCAATTTAGTTTCTACAGATAGTCCAAAGAACAACAAAAACCTGATAAGTATAAAGTTTGACATATATCAGAGGCATCCGCTGATTGGCTTTGCTATAGTGCTTTGACACACGATAAACAGTCTCAGGTACATATTCAAGCACCAGATTCAGATACAGCTCATCCTTATCTGTGGTTGAAAAGAAACAATGTTTGAGTGACACAACATTCGGATGGTCAAGAAGACGCATTGTTTGCAACTCTCGGTTCTTGTATCTCTTGTCCTGCAAAACCTTCTTGATTGCAACAGTTTCTCCAGTTTCAAGGCATTTAGCCTGCAAAATAAGATAATTGAGGCTTCAAGTATGTGATATGTGATAGTCAAAGGAGGTCAGCCTTCCTATTATTAAAGATTTTTTTCTCTTCATAAATAGATAACTAAGAATCTGTAAGTCAGACATTACCTGAAATACAATACCAAATGAGCCTTGCCCAACAACACGCTCTGCCATGTAACTTATGGTCTGCACAATGAATCAGAGAGGATTTCATGCTAAGTGCTTCAACATGTCAGATAAGCATTGAAGTTTAAGATACTGTAACTTATAGCTAACTAATAGCACTAATAATGGATCAGGATTCTAGCACAATGTAGTATCTTAACTTGCAAGGACAAAAATATTGAAACACTCACTATTTGAGGTTAAACAAATTACAAAATACTGATTTGGGAGACCATGTATCTCCTTTGGTTTTAAGTTATATACTACACGTTTGCCGAAACTTAGGTATGGCGCTTAGCCTTTTTCTAATCTAAGCCTTCTGTAGCTAATATCTAATTGGGTGTTCATATTTATGTGCACATATTGTCTGTATATATATCACATTAGCATACGCTTTCCATATTAGTGATTCTATAATTTAATCCCTGATAAAAACATAAAAACTTCATGGCACTTATCCAATTCTTTTCCTGAATGATTCATGTCGTAACATAATTTATCTATTCCTTCATCCCACATCTTAACCAGCAAGTAATTACAACTGTGATTATTAAACTGAGCAAAATGCACCTGTTTAGGCTGACCATTTCGACCACCAATGGTAGTTACAATAATGTGGCCAGTTTCAGTTCCATTGCCATTCACCACAGCTGTTTCCATTTCCTAACAAAAATAAATAAAACTGTCAACAAATAAATGAAATATAAGTTGAAGTTCTTAAAAGTTATATAACTATAAATAAATAAATGCTGCAAAACAGAAACAATTCAACTTAAGCAAAGCACCTTTTCATCTTTGATCTTCATTTCATTAATTTCCTCTGGGAGCTTATCAGCAAACTTTGTGTTGCCACTATGATTTTCAGCAGCCGGAGCAGCTGCTGTACCAGCTGAAGCCATGTTTCTTGTACTGTGTAAGAACCAACAGGTTCGAGTTTGCAATTTCTATGGGAGCTACGATGATTTATAACCTGAATTTTTTATAATAAATAAAATAAAATAAAAATTATAAATCACAAAACTACACTACAACAACAGTATAAGTAAAGAGAAAACCTGTGAAGCTGCAAGTGCCTGGCATTCTACATTTGCTAGCTAGCTGAGCTCGTCGTCGATCTGAACAACTTCAATACTGGGCTGGGGAGTTGAGCGAAAAAGAAACCCTAACGATTTTCTAGCAACAGAAAATATGATTTAAAAAGAAAGTGAAAAGAGGGAGAGAGGGAGAAAGTTTTTTAACTCCTTGGAAGTTTCAGAGACGTTTCTTACGAGTTTGACTAAGCGAGACCCCTTTGGATACTCTGTCTTTCTGATTCTGAATAAACAGAGCGGGACCCAACCTGTTTTATCAAATCTAGTTAAGAGTTAGTTGGTGTCCATGTTTGAGACTGATTTCATACGTGGCACTGAGCTGGACCGTTTCAAGACTGACGCCACAAGGTTGACTGTCTATATAGTAGACACATGAACACTGTTAAGCAGTTTACGCATATCGTTCGTGAAGGAAATTTTATAGCAAATACTTTGGCGAATGATGGACATAAATATGCTCATTCGCGTACGGTTTAGTGCACGTTTGTCATTGCTTATTTGGGGTGATAAGTGATTTTTTTTAAAATTTGGGAAACTCAACTCGTTTGGTAAACTGTAAGAAAATCATTTATTGTTAAAAATTGCTGTGAGAGAAAGCTATAAGGGAAAACAGCTAATGAGGTACTTTCATTTTCTTATTATATAGGAATCAGTTTCGAAGAGACGCTGGGTTTAATGATTATGCAACAATCATTTTCTGATTATGTGAAAATCAATACCAACAACACTTTTAACAAAAATTTTACCAAAAATTTTACCAAACGACAAACTGCTTTCTCTCACAGCTGATTTCTTTCACAGCAAATCCAACAACGATTATTTTCACAGCACAGCAATGCCAAACTGGCCCTTAGTAATTTTCCTTTTAATTCATATTTTTAAGTTAAATTTGATTGAAGAGATTCTTAGAAGATCCTCTTAGATTAGAGCTACAAATCTCTTAACACGTATCCTTATTAAAATTGCATGTTAACATAAAAGTACATGTGTAGTTGATAGTGTTGATACATATTCCTTTCCAAGCTACAAATCTATTAATGCATAATGTTATTCTTATCGCATTTTGATACCGCAATATAGCCATATTTTGTCATTGAGTCGACGATTGATATTTATACCACATCCTATGTGAGCATCCCTACTACAGGCAACTTATCACCTAACTTCATCATGTGGTAGGCTGGATAAAACACTCTCAAGATGATGCGAACAAAATATACTAATTACTTTAAACAAATTTTGTATATTGGCACATAAATCTTTATTTTTCTTCTTTAAAACAAAAATCTTGCCGCTTAAACATGAAATTGGAACAATGTTTAAGTTCTGATAGTTAGAGCATCTCCAGCGGGTCAGTTTTGTCAAGGCAAAAGGGAGCCCGGGCTAGGTTTAAGCTCCCCGGCAATGAAAGGCAGCCCGAGCAAAAATAGGCCCCATTTATCCATGCAAGAATTACCTGAATTGCTGCTTGGGTTTGCTGACATCAGCATGATGTCAACAACCAATTTAAATACCAAATATATATATATATATATATATATATATATATATACCAAAAACATCATATTTTTTTTTCTATAAATTCACTATTCACATTAATAGTGTCTGCCCTTACTTGCCATTGCCTTTTATCATGGCATCATGGGTGAAAATGCTCTTAAGATGCCATTGTTTGAGTGGGGGTAGAAGAAAATGTGGCAAGACTTAATCGTATGTATCATAATCATACCCATAAATCGGTGCATCCAACAAGTGTCATGGAAAGCCTATGTTTGAGTTTTATATCTAAGGTCATCTCCAACTTAAGGGGCTAAATCCAAAATATCCCAAATTATTGCCTAAAACCTCTCCCAACTCAAGAAAATGAAGGGGCCAAAATTTGGGAAAACCCAAACTTGGACCCAAATACCAGTCTAGGTATTGTCTGGATCCAAAACTATTAATGGAGTCCACCTACATATGAAACAGACCACATGTGAAAAGATTTTGACGTGGGCCCTAGCGCCAAACTTGCTGCTGCTTTTTGTCTTCTTATACTCGGCCACGTGTCGCTCTCCTGTGAATCCGTTGGAATCCAACGACAACATTTGAATAAGCTGCTAATTTTTTTTTGGGTATATACATATAACTTAAATTAACGATCTACATTAAATCTAATCTATTTTAACGGAATAAAAAATAAAATAAAAAGATTCAACGGCTGAAATTTAAATCAAACAGTCAAAATAATATTTTAAAATAATCTAGATCAGATCCAACCCCAAAACTCACTCTAAACTCTATAATACCCATCCATTTATCAAATAATCTACCAAAAACATTTTATCTATTTCTCAATTTATTTTTCCTTTGTCAATCTCATCAATCTCCTTTCATTCTTGTTGAAGATGTCCACAAAATCTCAAAGATATGTGAATTGTGTGTTTTCTTTTGAAATAAAATTATATTTGTGGAATTTTAAATTTTTTAGGTCAAATTGTTCAAAAAATTTAATTATGAAGTTATTTAAAAAGATTGAATGAAGAAAAGTTATCCATAAAAAAAAAATT
Organism: Prunus avium; assembly: GCF_002207925.1. The sequence goes on from NW_018921247.1 coordinate 117,913, forward strand.
AGACTTAAATCATTCTTAAATAATTTAATAAGTTGCGGACTTAAAATTTGAGTCCGGAGGATTGGGAGAAAAAACTATTTGAGTTCAAGCAAAACCCAAATAGTTACTTTTTTTAGCTGAAAAATTTAAGTTTAACCCCTCATGGGCTGGAGAAGGCTTAATATGGCCTCTTTTATATCTATGTTTGAGGGAGAAAGTCTTTTTACTCTTTTAAAGTGTGAAAAAATGAAAAGTCTGAGGTTGTACCTAAGATATGGGCCTTATATTAGAGAATGGGCCCATTAAGTCTTCATTGTATTTCACGTCTGTCGTCCTAGTCTACGGGCTCACCAATATGCCACAGCTTAGCAAACCCACAAACCCCTGTCCAATTAGCCCAACACGCACCTAAACGTTGTCATGATTTTTTTTATTTTTTTATTTTGGAGCAGTGATGTTTTTTATAATTTTGAATACAAGCAACAAATACCCTTTTTCACTCGACTATATCTCGTTGGCGGTTGTGATGATTTTTAATAATCAGTGTAATTTGAGGCTATAAATTTATAATAATAAGGGTATTAGGTTTCTAGATGTAAACATGGAGTTGTATCAAATGCTATTGGGGGATGAAGATTTCAGGTGAGATCAAGAACATAGAAAAAATAAGCAGCAAAGTAACCAAAAGTCAAAAGACATGCTATGCTTTTTCCAAATAGTTTTTACAAACCAAACCAAACTATTTCTTGATAATAACACTGTCCCTCTAGAAGAAGGGGCCAATCATTTTTCATTAAAAAATAATAATAATAATACTAATAATAATTCATAAAATTCACTGTTCAGCAGAAACATTGAATTTGTAAGAAACAAGCAAATCAATTATGACAGATTTGTGTCGTAGAATACGGCTCATCCTGATGATAAATAAAATAATTTAAATGTCCTAATTAAAGTGCTACCGATACGGCGTGATGGGTGTAAATTTTGATATTATTCACGCACGAGTAAGACTAATCTCTATAGAGAGTTATCCATATTTCAAACATTGCGTCTTCGACTAGCATAGTTAATTAATTTACTAATTGTTTATTTATTGCTGATCCAGTGATGACTTGGAGTTTAGAACAACAATGGTACACTTTTTAGAACCATAATTACCCAGCTCTATCTTTTACTACATGATTAATTAGTAAAGCGATAGAATGATTATGAACAAATTAGACAATTTAATTATCAATCTGCATCTAATACGTACATGATCATTATCAACAAACTTGGTTTACTTTACTGTAGACAAAGCAATGGCATGATATCTGGAGTAACCGATTTAACGGTTTTCTGTTGTCATCGATGATGTATAAGAGCAAGCATGATGCAACCGTCACTTTCACTCGAAAATTTCAAGAATTTTTAGTTGCCCGTGTTTTAAGGTACAAGGCAACCCAAAAATACGCCACTCAAATTCATATTTATTTTAATATTGCCGTATTTTTTGGTGTGAAAAAGTCGCTACAATAAAGTTATGTAACATTGATTTGCTGCTAAATTCAAGCTTTTATATTCCTTAACTATGTGGTTGGGGGTTTGATCCCCACCCATGGGAATGGAGCGCATTTCGTGGCCAGCTGTTTACCTCCTTTGGAGAGCTCCCGCAGCGAAAGGGATTAGTCACTACTATCAGCGGTGGACACCCTTGAATCTCATCCAAAAAGCTCTTACGGTTGTAATTGGGTGAGTACTAAAGTCGTGATTATCTTTTGTAATCTGTTGACAGCGCGTGTACCGTAGTCGTGATTATCTTTTGTACCCCATTTTTTGAATTCTTGTTTGAGTCGAATATAGGTTCAAGTGATTAGTTGTCTTTGTGGCTATTGTAATTGAGCCTTTCGACTTTTATCAATGATATTTCTATCGTTTGGTGAAAAATAAAATTATATCAGGTGAAAGAGAAAAATAAGATCATTACGATTACGATCATGTACTCTGTCGCTTCCATTGGTTTCCAAGCAAATTTTAATGCATCATGTTGGCATCACGTCTGAGTGTGTTGGGAGGCCCTGATTTTGGGATTTGAGGTTTAACTTTTTTTTTTTCTTCATAGAAGCTGAATAAGTCCAATTTATAAGATCATGCACTAGATATGCGTACGCATGATGTTGCACGACAGTTGGTTTAGAATTTGATTTGACACGTGCCATGCCATGCCAAATCGGTTTCCCAATTGATCCTGACCGGCTGTTTGATAAGATCCAGTTTTCTTTCTTTCTTTCTTTGAATTTCTTACTTTATCCAGAGCAAATCTCGTTCAAGTCACTATTTGTTTCTTGACTAAGAGTTGATGAGGAAATATGAACACGTTTTGTTATTAAGTTGCTCATTACTGAGATTATGGATGAAGAATCTCGTGTGTTTTTAGGAATTTGTTAATTGTGGGTTTAGGAAATGGTTAATTTATCAGCTCATGTGCTTATCGATTCCAATTAAATATATACATACATTCGCATGCCCATAATAATAATCTACCAAGCCTTATATTGATGTATACATGTTTCCACCATATTCATTGAATTCTAAAATGACTAATATCTTTTAAGTCTTTATATTGATGTATACCCCATTTTCTTTTTTTGGTAGAGAAGAGAACCCCCCCACCCAGACAATGAAAATCAGTTTTTTTTCCCTGACATAAGCGATATTGGGCGAGGGATTGAACACATGATATCGGGTGCAAGGTAACTGCTCTTAAGCATTTGAGCTACAATCCCCTTGCTATTGCATATGTATGCTATGAACTGGTAAGGAAAATGGCAGGAGCAAAATAAGGGGGGGAAATTGGACACATGTGAATGAAGCAAAATGATGAACGCAACGCAAACTTTGATATGGTTTGGTTGAAACAAGCCAGGGTTGGGAGAAGCTGACGCTGCAAAACGAAATTGGGTTTAAGACTAACTAGAAATGTCCTGTGCTCACGTGAAGAAATAAGCTGTTTGGTATGAAATCTTAGATCAGCGTATATTCTATATCGAATAATTTCAGATTTCTAGTTGGCCGGTCATCCAAGTTGTCTTTCTGTTCGAGTATTTTTGTTGTTAAGGCAAAACTAAAAGCATGTGAGGTGAGTATTACGGCTGAATTAACTATTAAAAAAAAAATACAAGAAAGTGGAGTTGGACAGAAAATTAAGAATTGAAAACGGACCCCTTGGAAGGTTTAACGTTGTCATTTTGTAACTGTAGAGTCATGTGTGTGCACAGTGCAATGAGCTCTTTACCTATATATAATGTCACCCCTGCACATCATCCTGTGTCATTAGCCATATACGGAAACTTCAAGTTAAAGCCTCTGTGATCTCAAAACAAATTAAGATATGATGATCACATTTAAACTAAGAAGCCTCACATTCTTTATTTTCATTGCCTTTTCTATTTGGTGTTCAAGCTTGTTAGAACCTTGTAATGCTAGAAAAGGAGGCAAGCAGTACTGGAGGCAGAACAAGGGTGCATTGAGGAAGGAACAAAAGGGTTATGGCGGCAATCACCACCGCCACCCGGCAGGTCCTAGGGTGTCTACGACACCGTTGAGGGGAGACAATTACATCACACCAGAGGAAACTGCAGCAAAACTGCAAAAAAACAGCGGTGGGAATTCCAACGTCTTTAATGTGTTGGACTATGGTGCTAAAGGCGATGGAAAAGCAGATGATACCAAGGTGAGTTTGGAAATTACATAGCTCATTCTGTTCCACTACTATTTGTATTATAATATTGACTAGTTCTCTTGCATTGCAATGCAGGCTTTTGAAGCAGCGTGGGCAGCAGCTTGCAAAGTGCAGGCATCAACTATAAATGTTCCTTCCGGGTCCGTGTTCCTCGTCAAACCAATCTCTTTTTCTGGCCCTAATTGTGAAGCAAATATTGTATTTCAGGTGAGTTTTCAAATCTTAAACCCACATCATGTTGCCTCTTATCACAACATTAAGAGTAGCAGCAGCATTCCAGTATCATGAGTTATAATTTTGCTGATGTATATATACGTTTGGTCAAATGTCATGCAGTTAGATGGCAAGATCATAGCTCCAACAAGCTCAGTAGATTGGGGTTCAGGTCTTCTACAATGGCTCGAATTCACGAAGCTAAAAGGGATTTCAATCAAAGGCAAAGGAGTAATTGATGGGCAAGGTTCAGTTTGGTGGAGTGACTCACCCACATACAATATTCCTGCAGATCAAACATATAGCAGTTCACAGGACACGGTAATTAACTATTCATCCATCTTATGTCAAGCCAAAACGCAGCCGGCCAATGTTTTTATTATGCTGAAAAAAACCTCATTGCCACTTTTATTTCTAGTGAAACTAATTGAGCACGCGTGACTTTTCATGTCAACTTTCATCCGCAGGTCATAGAAAGTGACAGTGGAAAAATGCCAAGCACCAAGCCAACCGTAATAATCTGATCACCTTTCAGCTCCTTGGCCAGTTCACAAAATCAATTACTTATTCTGACCGGTGCTATATATTTTGTTGTGCACTGCAGGCTCTTAGGTTCTATGGAAGTGACGGCGTGAGTGTCACTGGTATAACACTTCAAAACAGCCCTCAGGCCCACCTCAAGTTCGACGCCTGCACGAATGTTCAGGTTTCTGATATAAGTATTTCCTCCCCTGGTGACAGTCCCAACACAGATGGAATCCACCTCCAAAACTCTCAGGATGTTGTCATTTTTGGCACCAGTATTGCTTGTGGTAATTTTTCAAAATTGGACCATTGAGTAGGGCTGGACCAAAACAGAAAGCCGAATCAAAGGAGATTAAGCATAAAGAACTAGAATTTTAATGAATGCAAAAAAACTTTAACATAAACATGGTCAAAACAGAGAGCCGAATCAAAGGAGATTAAGCATGATCTTAATCAGAGTCCAACTAGCAAGCATGTTGACCAGCAACATAACGTGCATAGCACAACTTACTTCTTTACCAAGTGAATGACATTTAAACATATGATCTGCAGGGGATGACTGTATATCCATACAAACTGGATGCTCAAACATATACGTACACAACGTGAATTGTGGACCCGGACATGGAGTCAGCATCGGAGGGCTAGGGAAGGATAACACTAGAGCTTGTGTATCGAACGTCACAGTCCGAGATGTTAAAATGCACAATACACTCACTGGAGTCAGAATAAAGACCTGGCAGGTACTGTTTCATATTAGAATACATACATCATTATGCCCCTTCTCTAATAATTGTAAGTTTTAAATTACAAATAGAGCAATCAAGATTCTATAGTTGTCCGTGAGTATATGTATGCCGAACCAAATTATATATGGTTTTCTACTGCAGGGAGGATCAGGGTCAGTCCAAAACATAATGTTTTCAAACATTCAAGTATCAGAAGTTGCAACCCCAATCATGATTGACCAATTCTACTGTGACAAGAGCAAATGCCAAAATGAGACATCAGCCGTGGCAGTTTCGGGTGTAAACTATGTAAACATACAAGGAACGTATACGACGAAACCTGTGCATTTTGCATGCAGTGACAGCGTACCGTGTACCGGTGTTTCTCTAGACACCATACAGCTGAAATCAGTTGATGAAGGCAAGCAATTGTATGACCCTTTCTGTTGGGAGGCGTACGGAGAGCTCAAAACAAGCACAGTCCCTGAAATTGACTGCTTGAAGAAGGGGAAGCCATATTCAAGCAGCACAGGAGCTCAGTCTGGAAGTAGTGATTCTTGCTAAGCTCAGGCTTAGCTTAGCTTAGCCTAGGGAGTTGATTAGTTAAAAATCAAAAACACGTGTACATACCTCAAAGTTTGGACGGCTCGTCTCTGAAGCCTTTCTTCTATGGCGGTACCTCAAATTACGCATACGGCCAGAGAACAACGACGTTTGCAGTTGGAATGTCTTTGTCTTGTATTTTGTTGCTTTTCCTGCTACAAGGTTCTGTTTTTATTTGATAGATTACATTTCGCCCGCCGAATATAAATTAGCGGGATTGGAGTTTGGACTGATCTGGATGGATTGAACTTAATTAGATATTAATCAATGAAGAAATGGTTTATGTTTTTATTTCGTCCAGTTATTAGTTGATTAAAATCAGGGAAGAAGGGTGAGAGTTGGTATCAAAGGGTTAGCAAGCATCTATGGCGATGGTCATGATAACTGGGAACAACAATGGTGCTGTAAAATTTAATCTCATATTATGAATACAGATTCATGATGGTGCCTAATTATAATTAAGCAAAATCATCTATGGAGCTAGACGATGTAAAATTTGTGTTAATAAACAAAATCATAAATTACAATATTGGCCTATACTAATTATGATTTGCCAAAACCAGTTGCAGCCTTCATCCTTTTGCGGGTTTGGATCCTTTCAGGGCTTGGAAGTCCTGTCTTATCCTCGTACTTCTTTTCTAAGGCCTGTTACCACAAGATAACACAATAAAAAACAAATTAATATAATACTAATTGAATATTTAGGTAAAGAAAGCCCATTTGGAATTTTATGATTACTAACCTGTAGCTGTGCACAAACGGTTTCAAGAACTCCTTCACTCATTCTATCAAAGAAGAGAATACCCTGCAGATAAAGGAGTCATATAAGAGGAGGGAAAAGAAGAGCAACCATACACAAATCCCTTCTCACTAAGATCCTCTTTAGGCCATGAAACTTTAAACAATGACATAGATTGCCAGAATGTCCATATCATAGATTTGTATTCTCCGTATACTAGATGCCTCGACGCAATTTCCTTTTTTTACCCAATACTCAGGGGCATGTATGCAGATGTCTCATCTATATTTTATCATTCATACTTTTGGTTTCCATTTATGTAACCATGTAAGTACTTTATTTAGCTGGCAAAAACTTGTGTGACCTTCCATACTTTACTCAAGTCAAATACACTTCAAAAAGTGATATTCAAGACAACAAGCCCATCTCAGTTTATTAAATTCTAGCTAGGTACCCCACAAGTGGAATGTCTGCAACTAATCATAATCTCCATAGCATGGGGATCCATCCTCCACAATGGCACAGCTTATGCAAACTATAAGTCATCAAATCCAAAGAAAGCTTGCACCTAACTCTGCAAGTTCTGCTTTCCCTAATGCAAAAGGGAACCAAATCTCCACTGTAAATTCTTTTTTTTTTGTTTCTCCATTGTTAAATTACTAAATAGTAGCTGAATAATGAACCTGCAAATGGTCAAATTCATGCTGAAACACCCGTGCTGGAAGACCCGACAAGTTGACTGTAAACCTTGCACCGTTGATGTCCCGTGCATCTATTTTCACAGATTCTGGTCTCTGCAAGCACAAAAAGTTAGAGACATCCAGAGCAATACCATGTATCACTACATACACACACAAAACAAGCAGTTTAAGCTCATTGTACAGTATGAAAATTGTATTAGGTGAACACGACTTATATTAAGATTCAATTTCTTGCACATTTTTCTTAGTCATTTAGAAACCAATTGGGGATAACTTAAAGCACTAATACACATGGAAAGACATTAATAGCAGGGTCAAACAAAGCAGACAACTTTGAAATCAGCATATAGCAATAGCACGCACCACAACGTCAGCATAAATCCCCGGGAAGGATAAGCAACCCTCGTTAAAGGGTCGCGTTTTCTGGGAATATCTGGAAACCCTTGGATTCACAAGCACAATTTCCTCCCCTTCGCCACGCTCACCAACTGGATTGAACACCATGAGCTGCACATTGATCCCTACTTGGGGCGCCGAGAGCCCTATGCCATCGGTTCTGTGTAAAAACCAAGCCAACAACTCCTGTGAATTGCAAGAACTTCTCAAAATCCCTTTTTTTTTTAGGGGGGGGGGGCGGGCGGGGGGCGCGCGGGGG